>MU671649.1:15632-35671 GCA_026770625.1 Nicotiana glauca | reverse complement strand
AAAGAACTATCAAACAAGAATAAAGAGATCATAAAAGTAAATCAAAACCTTTAACAATTCCCACATCAACAAATAAAATGGATCACATAGCTTTCACATAATTTCCATACCTCTAGGTGTTTCATAGCTCGTCCACAGGGTTCACATATCATGTTACACACCTATGCGTTTCATAGCCCGTCCATAGGTTCCACATTTTATATTATACACCTATGCGTTTCATAGCCCGTCCATAGGTTCCACATTTTATATTATACCCCCATGCGTTTCATAGCCCGTCCCTAGGGTTCACATTTCATATTATACACCTATGCGTTTCATAGCCCGTCCATAGGTTCCACATTTTATATTATACCCCTATGCGTTTCATAGCCCGTCCATAGGGTTCACATATCATGTTACACACCTATGCGTTTCATAGCTCGTCCATAGGTTCCACATTTCATATTATACCCCTATGCGTTTCATAGCCCTTCCATATGGTTCACATTTCATATTATATCGGCACATGGGGCCACAATCATTACAGCATACTTGGCACTAGGCCATATTTCATAACTCAATCTTTTATTTCCCACATTTCACATCATTTCCACATATTTCATATCGATATCAATTTCAACAACAAGCCATTCAATTCAAGATATCTAGTACACATGAGAGGAACCATGAATCCTCGGCATCTACAATATCTCAGATATCATGCACCTCAAGTTTATTGACAATGGAACTTTAAACACCAGGGGATCTTCCAAATCAATAGAAGGGGTACAACAACCCGCAATAAAAAAACACATCAAAGGCATAAGCAAATAATTACACCAATTATTCTTGAATCCTTCCTTTTCAATCATGACATTATACAATAATAATTCAAGTTCTCAGCACGTTGGCCACATTCTATTTCCCGAATTCATTTGATTACTTCAAACATCTCTACACATAGATGATTTCACATAGTTTGGCATAAGATATACAAATCAACCTCAATTTAAGATCTTAGCATTTCAATAAATGATTCACATTCCTTGCACCTTTTTAAGTTATCAACAGTAGCACTTTGATCATATTGGAATGCATCTTTTACAATTATAGGGTCACAACACCAATTCATGTAAAGTACCAATCACAACAAGAATCCGAAGTTTAATCTTACCACATTTACACAACCCCTTTCTTCACTTCCAAACATCTTTGTACATTACCAACAACTAGACACAATTAGTCAAATACTTTTGGTACACATAAGAACAATTTGGAGGATCAACCATAACGAGTTTTCTCACACAATTTGGCAACAAAATCTCAATTTAACCTTGAGTTGAAGTCTAGGCATTTTAGCACATAGTTACCACTATTCACATATCTTCATTTACCAAGAATAACGTATTAAACATATTGAGGTACATCCTTCACATATATTCTTGCAACACCCAAATTCTTTGAAATAATGAATACTATATAAATCAAATTCTGGACTTACAACATACACAGGGACACCATGGGAGCTCAATTTCTAAGAAGAGGGAATTTTAGCCATACATACCTCAAATTCGCCCCTTAATGATACTACAACGATCCAATACACTTAAGCAACTTCAATCTACAATACAACATTCAATAGAGCCAATATTAGTAATAAATTCCATAACTTATGCCATTTAGGCATATAGTCAAACACCTTGTGGGCATAGATATTTACACCTCATAACTATAGTATTGGTTCCTTCAACTATCACTATTAACCAATAATTTATCCCTCCATTAGTCTTTAACAATTTATACTCCTAACATCACATGTGTGATAAACCATTCACACCCAACCAACAAATATTCCATCAAATAATGACCTTTAAATTCCTACCATGTTCATGTATTTAAATATGGAATTTATGGCCTTCAATCACTACACCAAGAGTTCTAACACTTAATTCATACTCATATTCCCATAATATATCCATATATGTAAGTCTAAGGTGTAGGATTAACTCTTATAGACCAATTCTTAAAATACAACTTTGGGGTGTTCTTGAGGTTTTGAAGAAATCCTATGAAATCCAAACATAATTATGTTGTAACTAGTAATTGAGAAGTGAAATCACCATGAAAACACACTTAAAAACTCACCTTAGGTGTGCAATTTGATGCCTTGGTCGAGTTGGGGTGTAGAGAAAACCCTAACCTTGAGAGATATCTCAAAATCTCTTATTTCTGGTCTTTAGGGGTATTAAAACCTTCCAGGCGCGCAAACTTTCGCATAGTTCGCGCGTTGTTCGCGCGTCAGGGCAGAATACTCAGCAAAAACGCGCGAACTCGCGAGCTCGCGAGCTCGCGCAAAGTTCGCGCACTGTTCGCGCGAGTGACACCTGACCAGTAATATGGTCATAACTTTCTGTATACACCTCCAAATGATGAACGGTTTGTTGAGTTAGAAACTAGATTCAAAGGGCTTTAATTTGATAGGTTGTGCATCACACAAATACTTATATAACGGAATATATGATCGTTCAAAGTAAAGTGTTGTGCGCACTCATTTACAAATTTCGTCTAATATGCAATTTTCCAACTTGGCTTAGACATAGGCCTCTCCTTAGACCCCAAATCACTTATAATAAGACTTATACACTTATTACCATATCCAATTGATATCCATAATATCATAAATCCTTATTTGCACACGAAATAAAATAATTTAGCCTACCTTGGCACGATGAAATCTTAAATTACTCGGAAAAAATTTCCGGGGCATTACATTCTCCCCCCTTAGGATCATTCATCCTCGAATGAGGATTGACTTCCGTTCACTAGCCATACTTATGTAACTTCGGCTTGTTCACATCATGAAATATATCAATAGCCACGAATGTGGCTAACTCCATAAATTTTCGAAAATTCGCCATAGTTTCCTTTGTAACTCGGCCTATCCACCTGTCAGAGAGCCCCTGAAACACATTTCCAAGCACCATTACACAGTTTCTGTTATCCCTACAACTGGTATACAATTCATTACCACAATAACCTATACATATTCATACACTTTAAATAACTTACACGTAGTTCATTCTCTTTACGCCACAAATTTCACATGGTTCAACCAATGTCATTTACTTACACACAACTGGGTCACTTCAATGAGCCCCATAAAATCCAATCACTTTAACATGCCATAAATGCTTCAATTAATCATTACCAATCTACACTATCATTAATCTTTTACCTACCACATAAGGTTCACAAAATTTTTATTTACTTCAAGGGTTGCACATTACCCAAATAGCAACAACATTTGCAATCTGGCACATATTGGGAAGTTACAATAATAAGGCAATTTCAGTCTGCGTATGGAAAGTCGTATTGAGATTTACTTGAGTACCCAAACCTTGTTGAAATTTCCTCCGAAAGTTTGTTGTGAACTGAGCCCCTCGATCCAAGATAGTAGAAACTGGAGTGCCGTGAAGTCTGACTACTTCCTTGATGTACAACTGAGCATATTTTTCTGCAGTATCGGTGGACTTGACTGGCCAAAAGTGAGCTGATTTTGTGAGTCGATCTACAATTACCCAAATTAAGTCGAACTTGCGTGTAGTGCACGGTAATCCTACCCAAAAAAATCCATAATGATCATTTTCCATCTCCACATTGAAATTTCTATTCTTTGTAACAATCCTCTAGGCCTTTAATGTTCGGCCTTCACTTGCCGGCAGTTCGTACATTTTTCCACAAGGTCCGCCACAATATTGGATTTTCCCGGGTGATATAGAATATCGATGTCGTAACCTTTGAGTAACTCCAACTATATTCTCTTTTCTAGACCACGCATGTCTTCAACAAAATATTCAAACATCATAGCTACATGGTCTCACTCTTATTTCATTGTATTTAAGTGGCCTCACGATGGTCCTTCCTCCCCCACTTGGGGCGAATGTCCTGAATTTTGACACAAGTCTTGAATTTAGTAACTTTATGGACATATGCCTCATATATCTATCCCTCATATATATATATTCGAATATTAGGGAGATTTAAGTCACCATAGTATTAATCTCATAAATTCTCTACTCTTATTCAACCACATAGGTCTGGGATTCCAATTTCTCATGTCAATATCCTTTATGAGTGTAATACAACTTCGTACATTTTTGGGTCCTTATAAAGTTCGTAGTACAAGGGTCTTCTCATCTTGGGTTTAATTGAGTCTCATTTCATAACTTCTTACCTCATGTGAGAGACTTACACTCTCATCATTAATCTCTTGGTCATTTTCTCATATATCACGTGCTTGAATAACCAATATTCTTTCACACCTTAGGATCATTTACATACTTCTCGCACCATCCACGTGTGCTATTCAAGCTTACATCTCATTTATCAAATCAATGCCTCTTTGGGCGGGTAATCGCTTTTAACACTTTTCTCAAACAAAGTATACTTATGGTACTATGTACTTATACTATATATCCATACCATTTGTTCAACAAGATACATGTGCCATCTCCTTAATATCCATGTCTTTGCCCATTGGTCATGACATATGACAACATTACTTGAAATAAACGAAAGAGCATTTAAACTTACCTTGAATCTCAACGCACGAGTTAGAAAACATTCTTATATTCAAGCTTTATCGCACGAANATAAGAAGGACTCTACTAGACACGACTCCGAGACATCCTAGGACACTTTAAAACCTTAAGCTCTGATACCAAGTTTGTCATGCCCCAAAACCGAGGGACACGACCGACGCTTAACCGGGGGACCCCAGTCAAGCGGACCTGGAATTTCCTTTCCTATCCCACGCGTTACCTCGTGATTCCAATATACATTATTCTTTTGAAATAGCAATTTGAGACTTAAGCATAAACTTACAACTTGAGTTCATTTCTACTTTTTATCATTTTCAACATTTGATACCAAGTACTTGCAAAGTACATACAACATTTACCAACGTGGACTATGATTCTGAACCGTACCATTACTACCCAAAATACTTTTATACACCACCAACATTGTGTCTACGGAGCCTCTATGAATACTTGGAACTCAATCAATACTTGCCGGCGACAAGACCCCGGCTATACCTTACAATACACAACAAACGCAAAAGAAGGTGGCATGAACCACACATGACCCCAAGAGGAAGTGGGGCTCACCAATACAACTGATGGGATGGAGAGGCGTGCTACTCTCGTTGGACTGGAGTACCTGCTATAGATCCACCTACAATCATAACACGAATGTAGCGCCCCCGGCAAAAGGGACGTCAGTACATTTGAATTGTATTGGTATGTATAACTAAACACCATCTAATTAGAAAGAACTATCAAACAAGAATAAAGAGATCATAAAAGTAAATCAAAACCTTTAACAATTCCCACATCAACAAATAAAACGGATCACATAGCTTTCATATAATTTCCATACCTCTAGGTGTTTCATAGCCCGTCCACAGGGTTCACATATCATGTTACACACCTATGCATTTCATAGCCCGTCCATAGGTTCCACATTTCATATTATACACCTATACGTTTCATAGCCCGTCCATAAGTTCCACATTTTATATTATACCCCTATGCGTGTCATAGCCCGTTCATAGGTTCCACATTTTATATTATACCCCTATGCGTTTCATAGCCCGTCCATAGGGTTCACATATCATGTTACACACCTATGCATTTCATAGCCCGTCCATAGGTTCCACATTTCATATTATACCCCTATGCGTTTTATAGCCCGTCCATAGGGTTCACATTTCATATTATATCGGCACATGGGGCCACAATCATTACAGCATACTTGGCACTAGGCCATATTTCATAACTCAATCTTTTATTTCCCACATTTCACATCATTTCCACATATTTCATATCGATATCAATTTCAACAACAAGCCATTCAATTCAAGATGTCAAGCACATGAGCGGAACCATGAATCCTCGGTATGTACAATATCTCATAGATCATGCACCTCAAGTTTATTGACAATGGAACTTTAAACACCAGAGGCTCTTCCAAATCAATAGAGGGGGTACACCAACCCGCAATAAAACACACATCAAAGGCATAAGCAAATAACTACACCAATTATTCTTGAATCCTTCCTTTTCAATCATGACATTATACAATTATAATTCAAGTTCTCGGCACGTTGGCCACACTCTATTTCCCAAATTCATCTGATTACTTCAAATATCTCTACACATAGAGGATTTCACATAGTTTGGCATAAGATATACAACTCAATCTCAATTTAAGGTCTTAGCATTTCAATACATGATTCACATTCCTTGCACCCTTTTTAAGTTATCAACAATAACACTTTGATCATATTGGAATGCATCTTTTACAATTATAGGGTCACAGCACCAATTCATGTAAAGTACCTATCACAACAAGAATCCAAAGTTCAATCTTACCACATTTACACAACCCCTTTCTTCACTTCCAAACATCTTTGTACATTACCAACAACTAGACACAATCAGTCAAATACTTTTGGTACACATAAGAACAATTTGGAAGATCAACCATAACGAGTTTTCTCACACAATTTGGCATCAAATCTCAATTTAAACTTGACTTGAAGTCTAGGCATTTTAGCACATAGTTTCCATTATTCACATATCTTCATTTACCAAGAATAACATATTAAACACATTGAGGTACATCCTTTACATATATTCTTGCAACACCCAAATTCTTTGAAATAATGAATACTACATAAATTAAATTCCGGACTTACAACATACACATGGACACTATGGGAGCTCAATTTCTAAGAAGAGGGAGTTTTAGCCATACATACCTCAAATTCGCCCCTTAATGATACTACAACGATCCAATACACTTAAGCAACTTCAATCTACAATAAAACATTCAATAGGGCCAATATTAGTAATAAATTCCATAACTTATGCCATTTAGGCATATAGTCAAACACCTTGTGGGCATAGATATTTACACCTCATAACTATAGTATTGGTTCCTCCAACTATCACCATTAACCAATAATTCATCCCTCCATTAGTCTTTAACAATTTATACTCCTAACATCACATGTGTGATCCACCATTCACACCCAACTAACAAATATTCCATCAAATAATCACCTTTAAATCCCTACCATGTTCATGTATTTAAATTGATAATTTATGGCCTTCAATCACTACACTAAGAGTTCTAACACTTAATTTATACTCATATTCCCATAATATATCCATATATGTAAGTCTAAGGTGTAGGATTACCTCTTGTAGACCAATTCTTGAAAGACAACTTTGGGGTGTTCTTGAGGTTTTGAAGAAATCCTATGAAATCCAACCATAATCATGTTATAACTAGTAATTGAGAAGTGAAATCACCATGAAAACACACTTAAAAACTCACCTTAGGTGTGCAATTTGATGCCTTGGTCGAGTTGGGGTGTAGAGAAAACCCTAACCTTGAGAGATATCTCAAAATCTCTTATTTCCGGTCTTTAGGGGTATTAAAACCTTCCAGGAGTGCGAAATTTCGCATAGTTCGCATGTTGTTTGCGCGTCGGGGCAGAATACTCAGCAAAAATGCGCGAACTCGCGCAAAGTTCGCGCACTGTTCGCGCGAGTGACACCTAACCTGTAAAATGGTCATAACTTTCTGTATACACCTCCAAATGACGAACGGTTTGTTGAGTTGGAAACTAGACTCAAAGGGCTTTAATTTTATAGGTTGTGCATCACACAAATACGTATATAACTGGAGATATGATCGTTCAAAGTAAAGTGTTGTGCGCACTTATTTACAAATTTCGTCTAATATGTAATTTTCCAACTTGGCTTAGACTTAGGCCTCTCCTTAGACCCCAAATCACTTATAATAAGACTTATACACTTATTACCATATCCAATTGATATCCATAATATCATAAATCCTTATTTGCACATGAAATAAAATAATTTAGCCTACCTTGGCACGATAAAATCTTAAATTACTCGAAAAAAATTTTCGGGGCCTTACACCAGGCCCGTTTAATTGGTAGGTTTTCATTTTATTTATTTATTATTTTATTTATTATTTATTTTTATTTAGTAAATTCATCCTCTACTCCTTTCTTATCTTTTGTTTAAGTACGAATGTTTTTGTGCTTACTCTGTATTTTTGCTTCTTCTTTGTTTTCCTGAATGATTCGAATGAGCCAGTATCAATAATGCCTTATATAAAACCGTGATTATACCTGTAATTTATTGGTGCTATTATTAGGTTCAAATGGTGTCATTTTGTGTATTGTTTGGTTCCCTGCTCCCTGTAGTTCTTTGTTCTTGCATGTGAATTCAGTTTTATCCTCGTTCAGTGTACCTTACAATGTTCATATGTTCTTGTTTGGGTTTAATTTAGGTTTGTGTTAGTTCATTTATATGTAGTTCAATAAGATTTTGTCCTGTTTCATGAATTGAATTGAATCCTACTGTCTAATCCTACTGTTTAAGTTGTTCTAATATGAATCCAACCTCGTTTGAATTGTCCTAATGCTATGAATTCAACTTTAGTCATTTAGTTGATTAGGTGAATAGGTTATAGCTGGTAGATTTAATGCAAATTGGAAGGGGTTTCAGGGGTAGGACAATGAATCACAGGGGAGTCAGGGGTAATTTGGACTTAAAATTTGAAATGATTGAGTGCCCTGTCCACTAAGCTAGTGTACCATTAAAATAAGGCATTTGTGGGGAACAAAACATAATGGAGAGGTAAATGGATTCATTAAACAAATAGGTACCCATAACTTTGAATTAAAAAATAACACAGGACACTTAGTAGTGGGGTGTTAGAGAATATCATGGGCAAGAATATTTTCCTAATAGGGTGAGTGCTCTTAAGAGCTGGCAGGGCCTGTTTTGGGATATAAATAGAAGCATTTGGACAGAGTTAAAGGGGGGGGGGGAGACAAAAAAGAAGATCAGGGGTTCTTTGGGCAGTCTTTAATCAATCTTAGGAGAACTTCTTCAGATTCTTAGAGCCTAGGACAATAAGAGCTAAGACATTGACACAGATAGGGCCTGGAGAAAATACCATTTGGAATGGGGCTTCTTTAATCAATTCTGGAGTGTTAAATCAGTTTTAGAGAGCTTTCTTAGTGCTTCAGGTTATTTTCGGTTTAGAGAGGTTACAATTCTATTAAGAAACACACTGTTCCATTGAGTAAATTGTGAATTCTCATAGTTGTTTTTCCATAACTGGTTGGTTTTCAAGTTGAGCCACTGGTTGCTGAAGTTCAGAGGTGTATTAGACTGACTACAAGTAGTGTTGAATCCAATTAAACTAGTTTTGGTAAGGGCATTGGTCTGTTGACAATCTCCCGTGTTGCTGGGTATTTTCAAACTGGTCTGTCCGAGATAGCTGAGGTTATTTGTGTTGTTGAGACCTGCTGTTTGTTACTGGTATTTGCTGCTGCTGACTTACTCTTCTCCTTCATTATATCTCATTTCCAGGTACACATCCTAAATCCATTGGAATGTAGATCTCCAGTTTGAAACGTGAAATGAAATCGAAGCCTCTGCTGTTGAATTGCAATTTAATGACTGCCATATTTTAGATAGTTTTTTGTAATTTGATTGGTTGTTCACTGTAGTTAAAATCCTGTGATCATTTTTGACTGTTTATTGCTCGTGAACTATTAAGCAAATTCGTATGAGCATGTGAATCCAGAGGTTATTTGTTTTCCATTTGGCTTAGTTTGTGTTACTAGTGTAATGTAGGATAGGGTAGGGTAGCTTAAAATCGTGTTCAGTAGTTATAAAAAATAAAAATAAAGTTCAAATAAATTGTTGTCCCTGTATGCTATTTCAATGTGTCTAATTCTGAGATCATGAGCCATTTTGGGGAAATAATGTTATTATGAATAGCAGAATGAATATAGTTAGCAAATAATGTTCGCCTTTAAGAATCTTTAGGAACTTCCCAGTAGTTAGTGAACAAAACGATTCGAGCATGAAATCGAACTTCAAATGATCAACATCTCGCTAGTTTGAAAAACTGCGTATTGTTTTCCTTTGTTATAGTTGGTGACGGTATTCGGGTCAAATTTGTATTAGCACCAGTAGCTGTTGGGCCTAGTCCTTCTGGCTTTCGCACTTAGCCTGTCTTCAGGCCATTTGGCTTTGGCACCTTAACAGATGGCCCAGGACTTGGGGCCCAAGCCATATGCTGACCTGCCTTTGCTCCTGGGCCATGGTCTCGCCATGCAGGCTGCACTCAAGCCCAAAGTGACTGAAGATGTGAATTCGTATGAGCTCTCGGACCCAAACATAATAACTATTGGATAATATTAAGTAATTAGGACCTTTTCTTTATTTTTTTTAGAGACAAAAATAAAAATAGAAAAAATCATAGTCGCTTTAGGATCGGCCTTTAAATAAATAAAGTGAGATGAGCCTCGCCCAATAAAAATGCAATAAATTGCGGGGCCCTAGTTAAATGTATAAATAAAACCTTTAGAATTCAGGATGGGCCGTTTAGTGAATTTCACGGCTTTCCCCAAAGATAATAATGCCCTAGTCACTTTAGGCGCGCCTTTAATAACTTTTTACTTCCTTAACTCGGGTGTGCATTTCATGTGACCCAAATCCAAATCCTAAAACGTTGGATAAAATGTGTTTCGAATTGCGGGTGCATTTCGTGTGACGCGATCCAAAGACATATTTTAAACAACGTTCAATTTTCCTTAAATATAATAATAAAAGCGGTTTATGGTTAAAAAGCACATAAGTTAAAACATGTATAAAAATCAGATAATTAAGCCGGATATAACAGTTGAGTGACCGTGCTAGAACCACGGAACTCGGGAATGCCTAACACCTTCTCCCGGGTTAATAGAATTCCTTATCCGGATTTCTAGTTCGCGGACTGTAATACAGAGTCAATCTTTTCCTCGATTCGGGATTTCAACCAGTGACTTGGGACACCATAAATCTCCCAAGTGGCGACTCTGAATTTTTTAATAATAAATCCCTTTTTGATTGTCCTTTAATTGGAAAAAATACCTCTATTACGCCCTTTTCGGGGGCGCAGCAGGCGAAAGAGGAGGTGTGACAGTAGACAGTGCATCAGTCACTTCTCACTGAGAAGAAGTACACCAAGAGCTAACATCACTACCCATTTTGATATCTTTTGTTATAAAATAACCTGGTGCAAGATACGTTTGATTTGTGCATTTAGTGATATTCTCTCAAGCATAACAAAGTTCATTCGGCATTGAAGTCACTGGTGTGTCAAGAACAAGAAGACAACTCCGCTAAGGATCAACGTCTAACAGAGTCTTATGTACGTCCATAGTTGAGTTGTAATCTTGTTAATTGTTCTACATTGTAATTCCTAATTTGCTTTCTTAGAAGCGCTATCTTAGGAAAAAACCAAGTTCGTAAACTTTAGAGTTTATGTTGTGACTAGGAATGGTCATAAGTTAAATCCTCTATAACTAGGAGAGTTGTAGAGTGGCTTATGGTGGTGCATCACAAGTTAGTTTGAAGTCTTTGCAAAAGGGAGTTTGCAAAGTGGCTTGTAATAGGTAGATTACAAGTTAGTTGAGTTTAAAGCCTACTGGTGTAGGTCGTGGTTTTTTTGATCCATTTGTGTGGGATTTTTCCACGTAGAAAATCTCTTGCCTTCTTTACATTCAGCAGTTACTGTATTCTAAGAACTATCTCGCAAAGGACCAGGTTCTCTATAGCTTGGTAGACTCATATAGGTTATCAATTGGTATCAGAGTAGGTTTCTCCTATCAGGCTAACACCTAGGAGAAATCCTCAATGGCTGCTCCACCAAGCTTTGAAGAAGGACAACCGACCTATAGACCTCCCAGATTTAATGGTCAATACTATGGCTGGTGGAAGATCTGGATGCATGATTTCATTATGGTAGAAGATTCAGAGTTATGGGACATCATATGTGACGGTCCACATGTTCCCATGAAAAAGATTGAAGAAATAGAGTAACTGGTGCCTAAAGGAAGAAGAGAGTACAATGACATTAACAGAAAAGCTGTAGAAAAGAACTACCGTGCCAAGAAGATCTTGATGTGTGGTATAGGACCTGATGAGTACAACATAGCCTCAACTTGTGAAACTGCAAAAGAAATATGGGAGGCATTGCAAACTGCTCATGAAGGAACCACCCAGGTCAAGCAATCCAAAATTGACATGCTCACCACAGAATATGAGCTGTTCAGGATGAAGGATGATGAATCCATACAAGACATGCATACCAGATTCACCTCCATCATAAATGAGCTTCATTCGCTTGGAGATGTCATTCATAGAAACAAATTTGTAAGAAAAATTCTTAGTGTTCTACCTGGGTCTTGGGAAAGTAAGGTAAATGCCACCACGGAAGCTAAAGATCTACAGACGCTAACTATGGATGAGATGATTGGTAATCTGAAAATGTACAAAATAAAGAGAAAGAAGGACAATGAAAGAAGGGAGCATAAGAAGGAAAATAGCCTGGTGCTCAAAGATGAAAGGAGTGATTCAAGTGATGAAGATAGGGACATGGCCTATCTTACTAAGAGATATTAAAAAATGGTTAGAAGAAACAGTGAAATACCAAAGTAGGGCAGTTCAAGCAAAACAAGGAACAACGTTCTCTGTCACGGATATGGAAAGCCAGGGCATTTTATCAAAGACTTCCCACTCGCGAAACAAGAGCAGTACAAGCAAAATCCTGACAAAGCAGGAAAAAGGAACCTGGTTCTAGAGAAAAGGTTCAATCAAAAAAGAATATGAAGACGATGAGGTAAACTTCAGGGATGTTCAGAGAAATCTGAGATCCTACTCCCCTAAAAAACTAAGGTCTCTATCAAATGTCTTAATTGATGCTTATTATAGTATTGTAAATGACAAGGAGATCGTGACCATAGATCTTGGAGAGACCGAGTAATCTAGAGATGATCTAGTGGTCTATGTAGTGGATTTAAATGAGACCATAGCCAATCTTAAACTAGAGAAAGAGGCCCTGATGAAAAAATAACTAGAGTAGAGAATGAGAGAGACGATCTTATGGTAGTAGTTGTCGATTAGAAAGTCTTAGCAGTAAGAAACACACTTTAGAAGAAAAGATCACCTCTATTGAAGAGGAAAGAGATGAACTTCTAGTGATATGTGCTGATCTAGAGGAAATCAATGAGGGACCTAATAGAGAACATAGGAGTGTAAATCTTGAGAAAGGGAAGGGAGTAGCCAGTGAGTCGCACATCTTGCTGGAAAAAGAGTTAAATGTCGTAAAAACTAGTCTCTGCAAAGAACTCAAGAGAAAACAACAATTCCAAGATGAGTTGGAAAAAGTAAGAACTGATCTTGAGAAATCCTTGATGTAGACCTGGTCCTCAGATGTTGTTACTGCCATGTATCTCAACAATAGTGGGAACAAGCTAGGCATCAGGTTCCAAAGGAAGAAAACTCCCTATAACCCACACATCAAGTATGTCACTGTACCTGACAACTAGCTATGTACCTACTATAGAAACAATGGGCATTTTAAAAAAAAACTGCCAGGATTGGGTTCAGTCTGCTCAGAAGAACAAAACATTCACATATAGAGTAACTACTAGCACAGAACCAGGTACCACTCACAAAAAGCGGGTGCTGCCTGCATGGACTAGGAAATTGCTCATTCATGCTTTTTATAATAACAAGGGACCCAAACTAGTTTGTGTTCCTAAATCTAACTCTTGATGTGCATGTGCAAGGAGTAATGAGAAGAAGCATACTGCGATAGACTATGGATAGTGAATGCCTAAAGCACGCAGCTGGAAACATCATGAAATGCTTCTCACTATAAGTCCTGCAGGAAGGGAATGTATCCTTGAGAAGAAAGTAAAGGGTACATTCTCTACGAATGAAAAGGCAGAAAGGTTCCCTTGGCACTCGAATGGAAAAGACGGAACTGAAAAATGATGCATGGATAGTGCTCATTACCTATGAAATCACCAAAAATTCTGGGAAAAGGAATGAACATTGCTCTCTACTTGAGAATAGGTGTCGAACCAGGTCCTTCCTAAATCAAAACTCGCCAGGAACTTCCAATTGGAATAAAATGCTTTGCTCTTGACAACAGGAAGGATCAGCTTGGGAAGCACAATGCAAACAGATGAGAGAAGGAATGCTCCTGAGAAATAACACACAAAAAAAAGTCAAAAAGGTCTCCAACTAAGGAAGCTCTAAATGGCATGAGACGCTCATTGAATTTTCCAACAGGGCACTCTCCCCCTGTCGAGAAAGAAACCGTGAGGATTAATGTGATGAACCAATCCTATCTCTGGGAAATGACTGAGGCTTCAAAATAAGGAAGATGAAAAAGTGAGCAAGGTGTAGAAGATTGGCGAGAGACAACACACCATCATGAAGAACCAGGTACGCTACTGGCTACCGTTGAAGCTAAAGAAAGAAGAAATGCAGCTCATGGTACTACTCAAGCAGAAGAACACAAAGATCTGGGAAATCAAATTAAACCTCATGTTTCCCTCTTCAACCAACTCCCGTCTTAAATCGATAAACCAAAATGCACCTGGGAAGTTTCTTGGGCTCATCAATAACTAGAGAGAAAAGGCAAACACACTGAGGGGCAAAATTCTCTTACGAGGGTCAACATGAAAAAGAGATTACCTTGGGGAAAGCCTTGCAAAACAAGAGACCAAAACTCTAGATATCTACATCAACGCCTCAAAATTGAGAATATCTCTAATGAATCAAGACGAAGACAAGGTCATAAACATCTAATGAAGAACCCGATTCCCCTTATGGCAGCTGTGTAAGATCACCTTCAGGTAAAGGTAGCTAAAGTTTTTCTGAATAAGCTTGACTCACATCAATACCGTTGTAGATGAACACGTATGACGATCATAGAAGCTAAATCTAAAAGTAGGTTATAAGCCGCAAAAAGGGGGGCTATTGAAATCTTCTTCAAAAAAGGATTGCTCCGACATCAGGTTCTCGTATACTCAGGTTAGTAGTAGTGTGGTTAATTTTTGCATGCCCTCTCTAAACAAAAAGTGTGTAATAATTGTGATGTAATTCAGCTAGCACATCATCAAACTTTTCAAGGCCTGTGCGTTATGTCTTGTCCGTCAAATCCTTTCACCTCCTCTGTACGACATCACTTCCCCACAAACCTACCATCGTCTCTAGGATTATTTAGAACCTGTTTCCTTCTTCACTCATCATTAGCTCCTCTTCTAATAAATCTTTTCTTTCCTCCTACAACAAGTCATGAAACTTCTCTTTCGATGTTCAGCTAGGACTCACTCTTCATATTATACTCTCTCTAAGCTACCTGTTTGGAGAGTATTCATCTAGTGGCGATCAAAAAATCATCTCAGTCTACCACTTCTAGCACTGTCCCTATTTCATCGCCTTCCTTGAAATCAAGTTCAGGTCATCACTGTCTCACACACTCTACCACTCTATACTCTTCTGGTCTCTTCTCCACTCCTACTGTCTTTCCATTTCTACTAAACCCTGATTGCCACTATTTTGAGAACCCTATGTCCAGTCAATCCTATGTCTTCTCCAAAGAACATACAGAAGGTTTCACTTCTCTGGTTTCAGAAGATCATGAGAATGATCCGGGCCAATATATAAAATCCTCTGTGTTGGACACAGTGACTCTTAAGGAAGCACCTGAAAAAGAAGCAGCTCACAATATCATGGCCATAGCTGCTGAAAATCTGACAAATGAAGAAGTTTATTTCTCTTCTGAGTATCAGAGGGAAGAGATCTCTCATCTAGAAAATGCAAGAAGTGTAGAACTCCTAGAGTCTCTGACTTGTGAGATGTTTCCAGAAAAGCCTTCTAATGAACCCATTCCTCATCCATGCAAACCCAATTCTGTACCTCCCATACCCTCTAAAATCTTAGGGTCTTCCTCAAAATCCCTCACTATCAGGTCATTATAGCAAGATAGCGCTGGATCTTCATTTCAGAAAAGTAAAAGGAGTATCAAGCCAACAAAATGGAGGAGAATTAACCCAAAGGAGTTCATCAAGAGTGGGACAGTAAACCAAGTAGATAAAGATTCTTCCAAATAACTCGGTTCTTCAGAACAACAACCTATGACAACTCAACAGTCCATGGAAAAGGGAGTGGCTGAAACTGTTGAGAAATAAAAAGGGTCATCTATAAAGTATAGGAGCAGGTCGAAACGAAGTAAGACTGAGCCAGCTGTGTATGTGTCGCACCTCCTTTTTACGCTACCGCACCCCGTGAAGGGTGTAATAAAGGGAGTTTTTCCAATTAAAGGACAATTGAAACCAAATTTATTTATTAAGAGATTCAAATTCGCCACTTGGGAGATTTATGGTGTCCCAAGTCACCGGTTGAATCCCGAATCGAGGAAAGGTTTAACTCTATTTAATAGTCCGCAAACCAGAAATCCGGATAAGGAATTCTGTTAACTCGAGAGAAGGTGTTAGGCATTCCCGAGTTCCGTGGTTCTAGCACAGTCGCTCAACTGTCATATTTGGCTTATTTATCTGATTTATAACATGCTTTAACTTATGTGCAAATTTTAACCTTTAACCACTTTTAATTATTTTCAAGGAATTGATCGTCGTTTAAAATATGTTTTTGGATCATGTTACATGAAATGCACCCAGATCCTTGACACATTCTATTCAATGTTTTGGGATTTGGATTTGGGTCGCATGAAATGCACACCCGAATTTAGGAAGGTAAAATTATTAAACACGCGCCTAAAGAGACTAACGCATTATTATTTTTAGGGAAGGTCGTGAAATTCGCTAAACAACCCGTCCCGAAATCTAAGCATTTTAATATATACATTTATTGAGGGCCTTGTAACTTGTGCGTTCTATTTGGCGAGGCTCGTCTCGTTTATTTTAAAAGGATAATCCTAAAGTGACTACATTTTTCTATTTTTGTTCGTCTCTAAAAATGAAAGAAGAAAAGTCCTAATTGATTTACATGCTTGACAAGTTCGGGCCTCTTATTAGTTATCAGATTATAGTAGATGCTAACGGAAAATTGCACTCGAATTTGCGAAAACGGAAAATTGTTTCGTGCCTTATTCTATAAGCAAACTACTAAAGCTGAAATAATAATGCATACGAGATTGAAAAAATGTTAAAAAGAACAAACTAACCATTCTCCAAGTTGATTTAAACTAACATTTTTAGATGATTGAGACTAATGAAATTAACTACTAGAAGATGTTATTAACATGGATTCAAGCACCGTCCTATATACTGCCTAATGGAATCAGATTCTTGGTAGACCTAGCTAAATAATTAAGGCTATATGGCACTAGGGAGAATGACGAATCACTAATCCATTAGAGTACACAGTCCTAAACTCTGTCTTACATACAAACACTAATTAAAGATGAAGTCTAAGTACCCAATCTTTTAACTATTTGTTCATGATACAAATTACACAACTAACTACATTTAATCTACAGGAAACTAAAAAAAAGTTCACAAGTTGAGAAACAAAACCTAGTCCAACAATTTGCATCAGTCTAATTATACATTCAACAACAATTCACATGGCATTGGTGATTGAAATATCTAAAATACAAATAAGTAGAATAGTTAAATCGAACTTAAGCTTCAAATCTTCATGTACATATCATGCTCAATGTTTCCAGCTTACAATTGTCAAGGTTACAGCTGTGTACCTGGATTTGAAAGTTCAAGAAGAAAGAAAGAGTAAATCAGTAGTAGCAGATAGCAGAAGCCCCAGCAACAAACACATCAATAACAGCAGCAACCAACACAGCAAGTTCAACCCAGGAGTGATTCAATGACCCAAAAACAAAACAAAACCCACAAGACTGAACCACAACAATACCAAGACAAACCAGATGAACTCAAAGAAACATCCAAAACCACTTGAAACTTTCAACAAGCTAAAGTTCAATCAGGAACCAATTCAGCAGGACTCAAAGCCACTCAAAATCAGTCTAGTGTGCTTGAATCAGGAAAACAAAATCACTGAAGTAGAAAAAAAAATTCAATGACGTAGTGAGACTTCAAAATACTTCTCTCTATTCTTTTCCAGCTTAAACACTCTCAAAACTAGTCCTTAAGAACTGACTGACTCTCTAGTTTTTAGCCTGTTCTTAGCTCTCAAAGTATTTTTCCAGGGATTCAAAAAAAAGACCACCCTTATTCCTTCCAAAGTTCCCCTATTTATATGCTAGCCCCCAGCCCTTATCAGCCCCTTTGAGACACTTAAACAAATATCAAGACCATTCTTTGCCCATGATATTCCCTGACATGGCCCATTACTATGTGTCTTGTGCCATTTTTTAGTTCAATTGCACGGGCAACTTATAGTATTCAATTAATCCCCTATGCTATTATGTTTCCCAACCCACTAAGTATTAAACAACACGTTAGTTTAATGGTTATCATTACTTAGTGGACATACCACTAATTCATTTCAAACTTAATTCCAAAAATACCCCTGATCCCCTAACAAATTACTAATCAATCACATGAGACTAACTCCTATCACACCAGAACTGAATTCAAACCAGATTCATCTCAGAATAAACATGAAAACCTTAGGATTCAGTTTAACAAACTCAAACCACAAACTTAAACTACTCAGATCAGATCAAGTGTCTTCAAAATAAAGACCAATGATTCAGCATATATCACCTTTGAAGTTCTAACTATTCAATTAAGAGTTGATGAACACTACTGATTGCAAATTAACATAGATAATTCTTCAAGAAGAAAATTACTGATTAAATCAAAACCAAACTATAACAAGAAACACACTAACACGATTCTGACCTAAACAAAATGTAAGAACAATGTAATATGCTGAACTCAAACAACTGAATTCATGTGTAACAAATGGTAGACAACGAAAAATGAGAAGAAACAAAATAACACAAATGAGACATTCTGAACCAATCAGCAATAGTAGATAATCACAGTCTTATACAAAAATTACTGATACTAACCAATTCAAATCATTTCGAAGAAGAAACAGAACTCCGAGTAAACACAAAAACATTCGATCCTAAAGCAAAGGGGTAGAAGATGAATTTACTGAACAAATCAGAGAGAGAAGGAAAACAAAAATGCTGAAAGCAAACCCAAGGACTCACCTGACGAACTGAAAAATCAAAACTTGGTTGTCCCAACTTTGAACTCAAACTTCTGTTTCTGGTTTGAGATCAAAATGAACCTTAATCGAATGTTCTCGATTGAGAGCATTCGACTAAGGTTGATTACGGCCTCAATTTCTTAATCCCGGAGTTAGGGTTCCTGGTCGATTTCTCTGATCGAAGGTTTGAACCCTTTGCAATGATTCGAAGAAAACTGTTAGGATAGTGGGAACAGGGAGGCTCAGGTGGTCAACTGGTGTTGACTTACGGTGGTTTAGGGTTGGCGCCGCACTAGGGAATTTTGTGGCGACGCTAGGGTTCTTGGCTTAAAAATGATATTCGACACTCCTGGGTCTGATTCAAAGGGAGCTGAGGTTGGCACGATGATGGAGAGGTTGAGATGAGGTGATGGTGTAACTTTGGAGGTCATTGGGTAGGCTTGGGTTTCTGACCGATCTTCGACCAGATATTCAAAGAGATTGGGAATGATTTGAAGAAAACGGAGAGTGGATTCAAAGAGAGGAAGGTGGGGAGGTTCTATGGTGTATTTTTGGTGGGGTTTGGTGACTGACCGCCGCCGTGGGCGATTTCCGATGGGCGGTCAGCGGCGGAACGAGGCGGAGGGAGATGAGCCCGTCTCTGAGGCTTAGAGACGATGAGGTAGGGTTTGTCTTGGGGGGTGGGTAGGATATTAGGTTTATATACTAGGTAGGGGATTTGATCCTGGCCGTTGGATCAAACGAGATCAACGGCCTGGATCTCTCACTTAAATGAAACGGCACCGTGTGGTCTCATTGAGAGACTGGGTCGACCCGGGTCTAAAAGGATCGGGCTGTGGGGAAGACTTGAGACCGTTAGATCAATAGGAATGGACGGTGCCGATATGATCATCTGAGCCATTTCAACCAATGCTGGGACTGAACTGGACCGTT
>MU671649.1:0-15102 GCA_026770625.1 Nicotiana glauca | reverse complement strand
AGACCTTTTGAAGCAAAGGTTCGGACAATAAATGACAAAAATACAACAAATACACCTTTTTGTGATTTTCTTCCTTTTAAAACCAAATCATGGTTTAAATAATTCCTAAGTGCACAATTAGATCCTAAGTGTGCATGCAACATATATTTTTGTATTTTTTTTAGTTAATTATAACAAGATAAACATTTACGGACAAAACACAGATAATTATCCAAAAATGCCACGCAAAAGATTGTCAAAATTGTACATACGGCAATTTGTTTTATTTTTGATTTCTTTTAGATTAGTTTTCGTGAAGCAAAAATCACGTGCTCACAGCTGCCCCTCTTTGTCCGAAAACATGAAGAGTTTTCGTGCAACGATAAAATGAGCGAATACGAGCGATTTTTGTCCGTTTGAGTACTCCGTGTGAAGCATCTTTTTGAAAGATTTTGACCGAACCTTTGCTTCAAAAGGTCTCCTACATATCCCTTGCTAAAAGGGAATCAAGTTAATGTAGTTCGGGAAGTTTTGGTAGCTGGGACTACCATGGGACTGCAATTTACTGTTACTGCTGCTACATGTTGTTACTACTGCTTTCCGACCTCCTTATTACACCATTTCTAATAAGAAAACAAGAAGCTAGACTAAACTAAGGATTACAAGATCTTATCTACCTCTGACTTGCTCTTGTAGTCTTCCTTCTGATTTCTGAAATGGGGTTTATGCTGGGGGTATTTGTTGTGACCCTCCGTATTACTGACTTCTGTCTTGAACTTAAAATGTATTCCTCTATTCTAAAGGTGGGTGCCTGACTGCTGAACTTGAAATGTATTCCCTTGTTCTCCAGGTGGTGCCTGATTACCAAAACTTGAATTATATTCCCTTGTTCTCCAGGTGGGCGCCTGATTGCTTGAAATGTATTTCCTTGTTCTCCAGGTGGGCGCCTGATTGCTAAAACTTGAAATGTATTCCCTTGTTTTCCAGGTGGGAGCCTGATTGCTAAAAATTTGAAATGTATTCCCTTGTTATCCAGGTGGGAGCCTAATTGCTTGAAAATTTGAAATGTATTCCCTTGCTATCCAGGTGGGCGCCTGATTGCTTGAAATGTATTCCCTTGTTCTCCATGTGGGTGCCTGATTTCAAAACTTGAAATATATTCTCTTGTTCTCCAGGTGGGCGCCTGATAGCTGAAATTTGAAATATATTCCCTTGTTCTCCAGGTGGGCGCCTGATAGCGGAAATTTGAAATATATTCCCTTGTTATCCAGGTGGGCGCCTGATAGCCAAAAACTTGAATTATATTCCCTTGCTATCCAGGTGGGTGCCTGATTGCTGAAATTTAAAATGTATTCCCTTGTTCTCCAGGTGGGCACCTGATAGCCAAAAACTTGAATTATATTCCCTTGTTATCCAGGTGGGCGCCTGATTGCTGAAATTTGCAATGTATTCCCTTGTTCTCCAGGTGGGCGCCTGATTGCTAAAACTTGAAATGTATTCCCTTGTTCTCCAGGTGGGCGCCCGATTGCTGAAATTTGAAATATATTCCCTTGTTCTCCAGGTGGGCGCCTGATAGCTAAAATTTGAAATATATTCCCTTGTTATCCAGGTGGGCGCCTGATTGCCAAAAACTTGAACTGTATTCCCTTATTATCCAAGTGGGCGCCTGATAGCTGAAATTTGAAATATCCCTTGTTATCCAAGTGGGTGCTTGATTGCCAAAAACTTGAACTGTATTCCCTTGTTCTCCAGGTGGGCGCCGGATAGCCAAAAACTTGAAATGTATTCCCTTGTTCTCCAGGTGGGCGCCTGATTGATGAAATTTGAAATATATTCCCTTGTTCTCCAGGTGGGCGCCTGATTGCTGAAATTTGAAATATGTTCTCTTGTTCTCCAGGTGGGCGCCTGATAGATGAAATTTGAAATTTATTCCCTTGTTATCCAGGTGGGCGCCTGATTTCCAAAAACTTGAACTGTATTCCCTTGTTCTCCAGGTGGGCGCCTGATTGCCAAAACTTGAACTGTATTCCCTTGTTCTCCAGGTGGGCGCCTGATTGCCAAAACTTGAACTGTATTCCCTTGTTCTCCAGGTGGGCGCCTGGTTGCTGAACTTGAACTGTATTCCCTTGTTCTCTAGGTGGGCGCCTGATTGCTGAAACTTGAAGGTTATTCCCTTGTTCTCCAGGTGAGCGCCTTATTGCAGAAACTTGAAGGTTATTCCCTTGTTTTCCAGGTGGGCGCCTGATTGCCAAAAACTTGAAATATATTCCCTTGTTATCCAGGTGGGCGCCTGATAGCTAAAAACTTGAAATGTATTCCCTTGTTTTCCAGGTGGGCGCCTGATAGCCAAAACTTGAACTGTATTCCCTTGTTCTCCAGGTGGGCGCCTGATTTCCAAAACTTGAATTGTATTCCCTTGTTCTCTAGGTGGGTGCCTGATTGCCAAAAACTTGAACTGTATTCCCTTGTTCTCTAGGTGGGCGCCTGATAGCTGAAATTTGAAATATATTCCCTTGTTATCCAGGTGGGCGCCTGATTGCCAAAAACTTGAACTGTATTCCCTTGTTCTCTAGGTGGGCGCCGGATAGCCAAAAACTTGAAATGTATTCCCTTGTTCTCTAGGTGGGCGCCTGATAGCGGTTAAAATTTTGAAAAACTGGTGTTTCATTTCTCTGAAACATGCTGGGGACAACATTGTTGGGGAATTATCTTCCTTCTTTAAGACTAGTTAACTGCTGGGGATTCATGGGTTCTTTCTGATAACTGCTGGGGATTCCAAATCATGTTTTTTTTTTAATATTGTTGCCTTCTTTCTGATAACTGCTGGGGATTCATGGGTTCAAAGACCAATTCCCTTAAAACTTGAGTTATCTTCTTTCTTTCCCAAGTGGGTACCTGATTTCCGGAAAATTTTCAACAATGGCAGAAAATTTTCTGCCCCAGTTTTGGTGATCCTCCTAGTGGCCTGTCTTTCGTCCATCAACAACATTTCCTCTCCCTTCTTCAAATCAAAGAAAAAATTGTTAGTTTAAAACGTGGTGAGTGGTCGTGACACTCCCGCTGGGGATGGTTTTTCCCATTCTCTTTTCCTTGCTCTGCGTTCCCAAAACTTGTTGGGGAATATTGTTATTTGCTGGGGATGATATTCCTGCTGGGGGATGGTTTTTTCTTTCTCCTCTCCCCGCTCTGTGTTGTCCGACCATCTCGGTCAATAATCTGCCAGGTAGGCTCCCTCTTCTCGAGGATCCTTATTCACAAATCTCTCAGCTGTTGTTTTTTTGCTTTTCTCCATACTTTCCCAAAAATCATAGACCAATCCATCATTTGGTCTTGCAACAAACGTCTTTTCGTTTTATTGCCTTATCTCTGGCCTATTCATATTTCGCTTTGCACCATTTTGGCAATTGGTAGTAAGCTCTAAAAAATCCTTCTAAAAAACGAACTGCTGGAGAAAAAGTCTTTAAACAAAGAAATGAAAAATGATGACTTCAAAAAGATAGAAAAGAGAAAGTCTTTCTGATAAAATGTTGGGGAGAAGAAAAAGGAAAAGAAATTATCTACATGGTATAACCGATCCCAACGATCATGTCGTGCATTCCAGATTAATCAACCCAGTCTATTTGTATCAATCAATCTTTCTGATGGCCTTATTTTGTTGGGGATAAATAGGCACCCAACTCTTTGCCAAACGTGGATCCTTTCCGCCAATCTTGTCTTGCCGCATCGTAGTGCCCTTCGAGGGTTTTTCACTAATAAGACTCTCTCATTTCTCTCAAACTCCCATCGCCTTATGGTGCCTGTGAAGGTTTTCACCGATAAGACTCTCTCATTTTATTTTTCTTTCTCAGCTAGGGATTGGAGTGTTACCGATAAAATTCTCTCTACCGGGGATTCCTTTGGCTATCAATTCCTTCAGCTTACAATCCTCATTCAGTCGGGATTAGTGTGTTATTCTCGGCTTTCATTTGCTTGACTTGGCACCTCTCGGATACTGATCGGGAGGTCTTTTTGGACATCAATATGGGTTTTTTGTGTGGGGCTAAAAGAAAAGGATGTAAAAAAAAAATATTCAAAATAATTTTGATGGGTAAAATATTACAACTCTTGGAATCAAACTTTTTCCAAAATTACTAACATAACTTTTGCCCCAGTTTTCTTACTTGGGGGATTTTTTATTTTTGTTACACTATGACCGAGCCGTGAGGTGCCTACGTATCCTCTTTGAGGAATCAGGTCGAACGTAGTTCACTCGATTCCTTTGTTTTTCTTGTGACTTTCCTTTTTGTTTTTGTTATTATTTTTTCTTTCTTTTTTTTTTCGTTTTCACTAGTGATTCCAAGAGAGGGGTATGAAAGAATAAATAAGGCTCAAAGGGGGAAGAAAAGGTTAGAGTGTTTGGATAGAAGAGAAATTGCCTCAGTCATTTCATTCTCCGATAAATGCCAAATACAAACAAATAAACAACAAACAATTACAATCAAGGAAATCATACATAATATCTCTTGACTGCATCAAAATTGATAGCCATGTCGATACATCTTCCCTCGACATCTGTCAAACACAAATCGCCACTTGATAACACTCTGGTCACAATGAATGGTCCTTGCTAGTTCGGGGCGAACTTGCCCTTTGCTTCGGCCTGATGTGGCAGGATTCGTTTCAGCACCTGCTGTCCCACTTCAAATTTCCTGGGACGCACCTTCTTGTTATATGCTCTTGCCATCCTCTTTTGATACAATTGGCCATGACATTCTGCTGCCAATATCTTTTCATCAATCAAGCTCAACTGCTCCAATCGGGCTTTGATCCATTCATCGTCATCAATCCCAGCTTCAACGACAATCCGGAGGGATGGAATTTCAACCTCCGCTGGTATCACTGCTTCAGTTCCGTATACCAACGAATAAGGAGTTGCACCTATGAAGTACGAACAGTAGTGCGATAACCCAATAATGCAAATGGTAGCTTTTCATGCCATTGCCTGGACCTTTCTACCATCTTCCTCAATATCTTCTTTATGTTCTTGTTGGCTGCTTCAACCGCTCCATTCGCCTTGGGACGATACGGGGTGGAATTACGGTGTGTAATCTTGAATTGTTGACGTACCTCTTTCATCAAACTACTGTTAAGATTAGCACCATTATCCGTGATGATCACCTTTGGGATCCCAAATCTATAGATGATATGGGAATGAACAAAATCCACCACTGCCTTCTTGGTTACCGACTTGAAAGTTTTAGCCTCAACCCACTTAGTGAAATAGTCGATGGTTACAAAAATGAACCTATGATCGTTGGAAGCTGCCGGCTCAATAGGTCCAATAACATCTATGCCCATGCAACAAATGGCCATGGTGCTGACATTGTATGCAATTCTGTTGGTGAAGAATGAATCAGATCTCCGTGTATTTGACACTGATGGCATTTCCGCACAAAACTGATAAAATCACGCTCCATAGTGAGCCAATAATACCCTGCTCGAAGAATCTTCTTCGCTAATACGTATTCGCTCATATGTGGCCCACAAACTCCAGCATGTACCTCTGTCATAACTTTCGCGGCTTGACTAGCATCTATACATCTCAACAATCCCAAATCCGGTGTTCTTTTGTACAACACTCCTCCACTGAAGGAAAATCCATTTGCCAAATGCCGAATGGCTCTCTTTTGATCTCCGGTGGCCTGCTCTGGGTATATCCCCATCCTGAGGTACTCCTTGACATCATAAAACCATGGCTCACCATCTATTTCTTCCTTTATCATGTTGCAATAAGCATGCTGATCACGAACCTAAATATGCAACGGGTCAACATGAATTTTGTCTGGGTGATGCAACATTGATGCTAAAGTGGCCAAAGCACCGGCAACCTCATTATGAACTCTTGGGATGTGTCTGGACTCCACCGATCAAAATTGCTTGCTCAGATCATGCAAACATTGTCGACATGGTATAAGCTTTAAATCCCGTATTTCCCATTCACCTTGGATCTGATGTACCAGGAGGTCCGAGTCTCCCAAGACCAAGATGTTCTGGACATCCATGTCCGCAGCTAATCGTAAGCCCAGAATGCATGCCTCATACTCAGCCATGTTGTTGGTACAATAGAAATGTAGCTGAGCTGTAACAGGATAATGATTTCCTGTTTCAGAAATGAGTAACGCTCCTATTCCAACTCCTTTCGCATTTGCGGCTCCATCAAAGAACAAATTCCATCCTGGTTGCTCGGTCGATTCCAACTCATCTATATGCAACACTTCTTCATCAGGAAAATACGTCCTTAAAGGCTCGTATTCTTCATCAACAGAATTCTCAGCTAAGTGATCAGCCAATGCTTGGGCCTTCATGGCCATCCTCGTCACATAGACGATGTCGAATTCCATGAGTAATATCTACCATTTTGCTAACCTCCCTGTGGGCATAGTCTTCTGGAAAATATACTTCAGTGGATCCAAGCGCGAAATGAGATAAGTAGTATATGATAACAGATAATGTTTCAGCTTTTGTGCCACCCAAGTTAGGGCGCAACATGTCTTCTCCAGTTGAGTGTACTTGACCCTCATAGACTGTAAACTTCTTGCTGAGATAATAGATGGCTTGCTCCTTCCTTCCTGTAATGTCGTGTTGCCCCAGTATGCAACCAAACGAATTCTCCAGGACCGTCAGATAAAGGATCAACGGTCTTCCTGGCTCAGATGTAACCAACACAGGTGGATTTGATAGATACCCTTTGATTTGGTCAAATGCTTCCTGACACTCTGCCGTCCATTCTACCGCATCATCTTTCTTTAGTAGCCGAAAAATGGGTTCACAAGTCGCCGTGAGTTGAGCGATGAATCTGTTCATATAATTCAACCTTCCCAACAGACTCATGACTTCTGTTTTGTTCTTCGGCGGTGGCAATTCTTGGATGGATTTAATCTTTGACGGGTCCAGATCAATGCCCTGCCGACTAACAATGAATCCCAACAGCTTCCCAGATGGAACACCGAATGCACATTTGGCCGGGTTGAGCTTAATATCATACTTTCGAAGTCTTTGAAAGAACTTCCTTGGGTATGCTACGTGGTCTTCCTGATGCTTTGATTTTATGATCACATCATCCATGTACACCTCAATCTCTTTGTGTATCATGTCATGAAACACAGTAGTCATTGCTCTCAGTTCCCCATGGCATAATGAAAACTGTCTTTTCCGCATCTTCTTCATCCATCAGGATCTCATGATACCCAGTATAGCAATCCACAAATGACCCGATCTCACGTCTGGCGCAATTATCGATCAAAATATGAATATTGGGTAATGGAAAGTTATCCTTTGGGCTCGCCCTGTTCAGATTGCGGTAATCGACACATACCCTGATCCTCCCATCTTTCTTTGGCACGGGCACCACATTAGCCAACCAATCAGGATATCGAGTGACCCGAATAACCTTTGCATGCAGCTGCTTGGTTACTTCTTCTTTAATCTTCACACTCATGTCTGTTTTGAACTTCCTCAATTTCTGCTTGACGGGAGGGCATGCCGGGTTAGTGGGCAATTTGTGAACCGCTATATCGGTGCTTAAGCCCGACATGTCATCATACGACCATTCAAAAACATCTTTGAATTCAATGAGAGCTTTGATTAGTTCCTCCCTGATGTTTTCTCAATGTGGATGCTTATTTTAGTTTCCCTGACATTGTCTGCATCCCCTAAATTGACAGCTTCAGTGTCATTCAAATTGGGCTTGGGTTTCTCTTCGAACTGGCTTAATTATCTATTTATCTCTTCAAAGGTTTCATCCTCATCGCATTTCGATTTATCATCATAATCGACCTCTTGTACAATTAGTTTGGAAACAGCTTGATTTTTTAGACTAGGTTGAAGATCCGTTGTGCATGCCATGTCATTAGAACCAGTATAAAGAGAACTGTTCAGAAAGAGAAAAGAATAAAAAAAAATTAAAACAAAATAATAAGAGAAAACTTTCACTTTATTAAAAATAAAGGGATAAACAAGGTTTCACACTTCTGCCGAATAATAAAACAAAAACTGGATTACAACCCTAGAATAATCCAGATAACAAGAAAGAAAAATCCAGAGCCAACTACCAAAACTCCCTCCAGGTAGGAAGAGGAGTAGCCGTCCAATTGTTGGTATTGGCCCTAGGCCCCACAAACTGTATATCTGCCCTACTGGAACCTTCTCCAGCTTCTATCATGTTGACTTCGGCAAAGAGCCTTTCAAAACTCTGATTCAAATCCCTATCTGACCCAATCAGTGGTCCGAGAACTTTGGGGACTGACAACCTTCTGATACCTGCTTTGACAAAGGATCTGGAGAGACGTGGAACTGGCTTGGGAAGAACCCAAACTCTCTTCTTCAATTTTCGAGCCCGTCTTACGTCTGCTGCGGTAGGCTTGAATCCCAGCCCAAAAGTGTCCAAATTTTTGGGCAAAGAAACTGGCCGGACAATACCCTACAGATCAACCCCCAAGCCTTTTCCTGGTACAAACCCGCTGTTTAACATTTCCGAGGCTATCATGAAGGTGGCCGCTGCGATTCTGGGCAGTGGAAGGTTCTCGCCTTCAGAAATTTTGTCAACTGAGACTGCATCAAAAATCTGGTAAACCCAGGGACCTTTGTCATCGTCGGTTTCTATGAATGGTACAATGGCATCACCCACAGTGCATGTACCATCATCCCCGTGCACCACTATCTCTTGCCTGTCCCACTCAAATTTCACCATCTGGTGCAATGTGGAAGGCACTGCTTTGGCGGCATGAATCCAGGGTCGCCCCAATAGAAGATTGTATGATACTGCCATGTCTACCACTTGGAATTCCATGGTGAATTCCACTAGACCAATGGTCAATTCCAGTATGATATCACCCACCGTGTCAGTACCACCCCCATCAAAACCTCGGACGCAGACGTTGTTCCTGTGAATTCGGTCATGATCAACCTTCAGCTTGTTCAGAGTAGTCAAAGTACAGATGTTGGCGCTCGACCCATTATCAATCAATACTCGGGTGACCACCGAGTCTTCGCATTTCACGGTCAAGTATAGGGCTTTGTTGTGTTCTGTACCCTCTGCCGGCAATTCATCATCAGAAAACGTCACCCGGTTTACCTCGAAGATTTTGTGCACTATCTTTTCCAAGTGATTTACAGAGATTTTATCCGGAACATGAGCCTCGTTCAGGATTTTCATCAGTGCGTGGCAATGGTCACTGGAATGGATCAACAAGGATAGCAACAAAATCTGTGCAGGAGTCTTTCTTAACTGCTCCATAATGGATTAGTCTTGGGCCTTCATTTTCTTTAAAAACTCCTCCGCCTCTTCCTCCGTCACGGGTTTCTTTATCACCGCTGGGTTGGACCTTCTTAACTCTACGGGAGCAAAACACCTCCCCTAATGAGTTAACCCCTGGGCTTCACATATTTCTTCCACAACCTCCTTCCCCTTGTACATAACCATCGCTTTATTGTAGCTCCATGGCATGACTTTCTCGTTGATTATCAGCATCTGCATTACTTGCCTGATAACAACTGGCCCTATGCATGCTGGCTTGCTTGGTACCCCTTGCACCGTGACTTTGATCAGCTCTGGATTCTTTGCAACAACAGACAAACTCTTCCCCATTACCACCACTGGCTTGACATCTACCTTCTCCAACCGTACCACGTCTTTTCCATTGGTCGACCTTTCTTTTGGACTGGCACGGATCATCATTACTGTCTGTGAGGGTTTCTTTAGCTCCCCTCCTTCGTGCACAAGTTCGATCATATGTGTTTCATGGTATGCTGGAAACGGGTTCTAATTGATGTTGGGTGCCTCTGGTGTCTGAACCTCGATCTTATTGGCGTCAATAAGATCTTGCACTGCATGTTTCAACTTCCAACACCTCTCAGTATCATGTCCGGGAGCCCCCGAACAATCTTCACAGCTTACCGAGTGGTCCATATTTTTGGGAAGGGGATTTGGCAATCTGGGCTCAGCAGGACTCAACAAGCCTAACTACTTTAATTTGTGGAACAAAGCAGTATAGGTTTCTCCCAACTCAGTGAATGTTCTCGGTTTTTGCATCCTTTCATTTCTGAAAACTTGATTCCCGTGGAAACCTAGCCCTGAAGGGTTCCTGTATGCCCTTGGTGGTGGATCGGTGTTCTGTGGAGGTGGATACATATTCTGTGGACGTAGGTAGGTATTTTGGGGAGCCGGCACGCGCCATTGCGGGAGAGCCATAGGCTGGGTATATGTCTGGGCCTGATGGACGGAGAAATGTGGTTCTTGTGGTGGGTAGTAGGGCTATGGAGGGTATTTTGGAGTGTGTGGGTAGTTTGGGTGATGGGGTCTCGATTGGTAGTGAGGGGAATGACCTCTCGATCTGGACCAATTACCTGTCTCTATCGTTACGACCTCTTCTCTTCTCTTCTTCCCGAGCGCACCTCCCGTGCCGCTCTGAATGGCCTGAGTGGTTGTTTAATTGCTGAATAGCTCAGGATTTTATTGGACTTAAGTCCATCTTCAATCATACCATCCATCTTTACCACCTCGTTAAAAGATTTGCCAACTGACATCACCAAGTGACCAAAGTAAGTGGGCTCTAGAGTCTGCAAAAAGTAGTCCACCATTTCCCCCTCTCTCATCGGAGGATCAACTCTTGCTGCCTGTTATCTCCACCGGAACCCAAATTCTCGAAAGCTTTCCCCGGGCTTCTTCTCAAGTTTCAGCAATGTGAGACGATCTGGGATGATCTCAAGGTTGTACTGAAAGTGACCTGCGAATGCTTGTGCTAGATCGTCCCAGGTGTACCACCTGCTCGGATCCTGTCTTGTGTACCATTTCAGTGCAGACCCACTTAGACTTTACCAAAGTAAGCTATCAGCAGCTCATCTTTACCACCTGCTCCTCTCATCTTGCTGCAAAACCCTCGTAAATGTGCCATTGGATCACCGTGCCCCTCGTATAGATCAAACTTTGGCATCTTGAACCCTGCCGGCAATTGAACGTCAGGAAAAGGAGACAGGTCCTTATAGTCCACGCTGACCTGGTTGCCTAACCCGTGCATGTTCCTGAAAGACTGCTCCAGGCTTTTAAATTTTCGAAGCACTTCGTCCTGCTCTGGGCTCTTAGCCGACTTTTCAATCTCTGCCGGGACCTCAAAGCGGGGATTATAGGCATGTGGCTCGGGTGCTTAGGATGTCGGTTAAGGGGGGTAATATTGGTTATCGTGAGCCTAAAACAACGGCTCACTGGATGATCTTTGTAACGTGGCTAGTGGGGGTGCCACAAAAACAGGGACATTTGGTGGGGGAAGGTTCTGATTGGGTGGTGGAGCTTGGGGATCATAGGGATTTCTTCCCTGATAGTAGTGGTGACTTGGGAAGCTTGTCGAAGGGCCGTGGGGAGGGTATTTCGGCATGTGTCCTGGTGGGAGAGTAGGAGTAATGGGATGTTCGGGCCCCTTCTGTACCCTAGCCAAGGCTAGTTGCATTTCATTCATCTCGAGTCTCATTTTTTCCATTTTTTCCATTTTTTCCATCGCCTCTTTCAGCATCTGACTTTCCGTCCTTTCCTTATCAACACTTTGGTCTGAACTAGTCATGACTCTCAGTATGGGCCCTTTGGATCTTGTTTGGTAATGCTAATCTGCCAGAACGTTCTAACAAACTAACTGTTTTGAAATCTCTGGAAAATAACAAACTTGTCAGCGTTAGAGTTTAACATATATTGCAATTGCACGTTGGGGGATCCAATGTTCTTAGGCAGTTTAACGATTTCTAAAATGTTTTTGCTCTGACCGCATGCATCATCCTAGCTTACTTTATTTGTGCCTCTTTGAAGCATTTCTAAAACCTTCCATTATTTCTTTTTTTCTCTTTTCTTTTTGTTTATTCACTTTACCTTTTCCTTTTCTTTTAGTGGTGGTCGAATCTTATGGGGATTGCCTACGTATCATGTCCCTACATGAATCAGACCGTGCGTAGCTCTGCCCACAAGTAAAAAATAAAGACACCAATTTTTTGGAAAATTCATTTCATTACCGAAACATTCTATTACAAACTACCCACTTGGAAAAGGAAAAACAAAATACAGACTCCGAACTACTAGAATAATTTGATGTGAAAAAGAGAAACACACGGATAGACAACAGACTCTTAAAAACAGCAAATACAGACTCGGACTAGGGATACATTAAAGCTCTAAATTTTGGTACCCGTGGGGCATCGTTCGGGCTTTCCGCGGGCTTTGATGCAAGGCCCCTTTGCAAGCTTTTAGATTCTTCCATGATCTGGTGGACGTAGACCATGACTAAAGCAAAGAGGGTAGCACGGGGCATTTCCTCACATGTTAGGCACCTCATGGTGATGTAGTGCCCGATCTCTTCGATTCTACCCCTGATTCTATCCCTTTCCATAAGCAGTTGTTCTATTCGTTGATTTTTTGCTCCCGTATCAGCATCAACTTGAAAACTATTTTCATATTTCAGGTCCCGAACCTATTGTTTCAACTTGCCAATTTCAACCCAATAGCCTTCTTCTCTTGCCAACCAAACCCATTGTTCTTGCGAGTTATCCATGAACTGCTGGACATGGGCCCTTTTAGTAGGCCTCTGATGAGTCTGGAATTTTTTCCTGAACCATGCATCATACTTTGGGTCTACCTCGCCTTTGGCCAAATCTTGTACCATAGTTTTGGGCTCAAGGAATCTACATTCGTGCCACAACTTGCGAATTGTATCTTCCGGGAACGTGGCTTTCGGATTCATCTCGATGACATGCTTTCTCAAATCTTCATCATTAGGGACAACCTGGAACCTTCCCAGTTGGTGCAATACCCGATGGGGAGCGTATGGTTGGATATTACGGACACCCATCAAAGGAACATAACATTCTTTTGCCGACATGTATACTGCTTCAGTAGCGGGCAAACACCTGAATGCCCATTCAATTTGGTCCGCTGTCAGGGATCTCAGTCGTACAAACCAATCCTCAATACCCTCAGGGAACGCGACACCTGTTACCCGTTTCTCAAACTTTTCAATGTAGCTTAAACCAGTCAACCCGTAGTTCATATACCCCTCCCGATGATAGAGATGTTCTTGCATCCACAACTGAAGTAATAGATAGCAACCTTGGAAAACACTTCCTCCCTCCTTACACACAGTCAATGCTCGGTACATTTCTGATAAGATCAGGGGAACTATAGTGATGTCAGCCCTTTTCATTGCGACGTCGACCATCCCCACAAGACCTATCTCTATTTTCTTATCTTTCCGTGGGCAGACCACGATTCCCAAGAATGCTGTTATGAATGACAAGGTTCGTATTGCTTCCCATTTACTTCTGTTTCCGGCATGAGTCGGTCCCAAATTTGGCTCGTCAAAACCATGCGAATTACCATAACGCTGATATAAGAGCTGAAGAGCACAACATCCTTTTGATAAATTGTTATTTTGCACAGTCCGACTGATATTTAACAAATCCAGAAAGCGGTGTGGAGATACCGGCCTTGGTGACAACAGATACTGATTTCTCATATTCCCATTCGTACCCGCATAACTTGCTACTTCCTCCAGTGTGGGTGTAAGCTCAAAATTCGCAAAACGAAACACATTTCGGGTCGGGTCCCAAAATGGTATTAAAGCCTTGATGACATCCGGCCTTGCCCTGATATTCAGTAGACTGGTGAGACCCCCCAAGATTCTGACCACTATTTCTTTGCTGTTTTTTTCCAAATCATTCCACCACATATGGAGCTGGAGAGGGACCTCGCTAAACATGTTGAAGGGTTTGTTTTCACTTGTGCTCATCTTGCACATTTATTAAGGTGATTTAAACAAAAGTAAAAATTTATTTGACTCAAAGAATGATTTGGCTATTTTCTTAATTTAAAAGAAAGATTCGATTTTTCGAACACGGCCTTTCAGCACTTCGGGGATTAAGACTTTAAGGCTATGAGGGCTAATTGGTCAAAAATCCAAAAATGACCAAAAATGGCCGTTTATGCAAAGTTAGCCCTCTGGCGTCCCTTTCGGGAATATTTGGCTATTTTTGACAACCACGGCATTGCCCGCTTATGATAAATTTTTTGACATTTTCTGGCTAGTTTTGCAAAAAGGGGAAGTTGGACCCGATGAGGGTTGCCTACGTATCTCACATCCGGTGAGAATCAAACCGACGTAGTTCGGGCGAGGAAAAATAAACTAGATTTTAAAAAACAAGACTCCTATCACCGCTTCTTTCTTTTTCCACTTTTGTTTTTCAAAATTTTGGCAGAGTTTCGACACTACTTGGGCTTTGGTTTTTCCGAAAATAAGTAGTTATCTCTACACTGCTATTTTCCTTTTTCCACGATTTTCTAGTATTCCCAATTTTTGTAAGCCGGTCGACATGCAAGTCTGAACAAACAAATGCATAAAACTAATTAGATGCAGCAAGATGGTCTTTTCATTTCAGGTTACCTGTCCTAGACGGACCCAACCCCTGTGTTGAGTCCCCTAAGTCAAATGCACATGATGCAAATAAATGTTCCTACTAGGGATCCGACATGAAGCTGTGTTATTCTATGTTCAAAACCTGGGTGTTTGTTCTAAACCTGGCTTACCCGAGCGGACAGCTCGAGCCGAGGGGAAGGCAGCGTACCGGGAATACAGAACCTTCGCCGGCTTTGCAACTTATCCGAACCTCGTTCTAAAATTGGGATAGACTCTATACAGAAAAGAAGTCACACAAAGTGCACCCTTCTTCATGATTTAGAAGACTCATAGAGGAGATGAGTTTCGGCACAGTCTATATACTGTTCACGAAATATCAAAGCGGTAAAAGCAATCAATTAGCACAATAAGCACAAATAATGTAACAAAATCACATAAAGCCAAACATAACAATTTTATCTAAGCTCGAATTCTAAACCCTGAACCAGAGATTCTTGGTTAGGATCCCCAGCAGAGTCGCCAGAGTTGACGCACCTCGTTTTTACGCTACCGCACCCCGCGAAGGGTGTAGTAAAGGGAGTTTTTCCAATTAAAGGACCATCGAAACGAGATCCGTTTATTAAGAAATTCAGAGTCGCCACTTGGGAGATTTATGGTGTCCCAAGTCACTGGTTGAATCCCGAATCGAGGAAAGGTTTGA
>MU671645.1:53339-92417 GCA_026770625.1 Nicotiana glauca | reverse complement strand
ATATTGACATTCGCTCCAGATCTGGCGGACCAGCGCTTCAGGAAACTGGCCATCGGGGCCAATCTCGACCACTTGCGAACTAAAATCATCATCCTTAGGTACTATCTGGCATCTCCCAAGTTGTCTCAACACACGATAAGGGGCGTAAGGTTGAATGCTCTTAAGCCCCATCAGAAGGAAATGTGGCCGAGCTGCCGGCATATATACGATTTCATCAACGGGTATCCATCCAAACGTCCACTCAATTTGGCTAGCAGTGAGGGACTGAAAATATGTTGTCCAACCCGTGAATCCTTCTGGCAATTTAACCCTNGGAAATACCAAGAGTCCCAGAAAAACCACCATAAAAGCAAAACGTCGATGCTCTTCCCACTTCTGGCGATTTCCTTTGCTACATATCTTTCTTTCTGGGTTGTTAAACCCCCCAATATGGCCATAGCGATGATATATGAAATTTAGAGTACAAAAGTCATTTGTCAGATCTGTGTTATGAACGGTTCTGATTATCTTCAAAGAGTCTAGAAATCTATGCACAGTTACAACTCTCGGTGCAACCAAATACTTATGCCTTAAAGGGACCTCATCTTTCCCAATGTAGCTGGCTATTTCCTCTAATGTCGGGGTAAGCTCGAAGTTCGAAAAGTGGAACACGTTATGCGCTGGGTCCCAATATGTAATCAATGCTTTGATAATATCTCCCCCATGCACAATATCTAGCAAACTGGTGAGACCTTTCAAATATTTCTTAACTTCATCTTGCCCTTCACTTCCTAGATCATTCCACCACAGACGTAACTCCAAAGGGATCTTACGCAAAAATGGTTCATTTTGAGTCGTGCTCATCCTGCACATTTATTAAGGTGATTTATTTATAACCTAAAAGAAAAAGATACTATATATATATATTTTATTTTTCAATTCTAATTTTTACAAGTAAAAAAAAACTGACTTTGCCGATACGGCCTTTTCAGCACTTCCAAGAGAAGATTTTAAGGCTGTGCCCGCTAACCGTTAGGAAATGACTCAAAGTGGCCGTTTTTTGCATAAACAGCCTTCTGGCGCCCTTTCAGGACATTCGGCTATTTTAACAAAACGGCATCATTTGATTTATTTATGACATAAAAATGGACATTTTTTGGCTATTTTTACAAAAGGGGTGGTTGGACCCGTCAAGGGTTGCCTATGTATCTCACACTTGGTGAGAATCAAACCAGCGTAGTTCGGGAAATTAACGAACTATTTTAAAACAAGATTTTTTTTTTATTTTTTTTTATTTTTTGGCAAATAACAAAACTACTTTCAAAAGCAATATTTTTTCATTTTTATTTTTCTTTTTCTGCAAACAATTTCCAAAAATAAAGACTTTTTTTTTATTTTTCTTTTGCTTTTAGTAAAACAAACTATTAAAAACAAAACATTTCCATTTTTTTCATTTCATATTTTTTTTTCAAAATTTCGGCAGAGTGTCGACAGCATTTGGGCATTGGTTTTTCTAAAACTAAGCAATTAATTCTTTACACTGTTATTTCTCTTTTTTCTCAATTTCACAAAATTTTTTATGTTCAAAAAGCCGGTCAGCATGCGGGCCCGAGACAAATAAATGCAACACGTAAAATGCATCATGGTGGTCGTATCATTTCTGTTTACCTGTCCTAGACGGACCCAACCCCTGTGTTGAGTCCCCTAAGTCATATGTACGTGATGCAAATAAACGCTCCTACTAGGGATCCGGCATGAAGTCAAGTTATTCTAGGTTCAAAACCTGGGTATGTGTTCTAGACTGTGTACCCGAGCGGACTACTCGAGTCGAGGAGGGGGCTACGTACCGGGAACCAAAAGGCCATCCGGCTTAGTAACTTGTCTGGCCTCTTTCTTATTTCAAGGTATTGACACTAACAGAATAGGGAGTCTCAACCAGTAAGCACATCCCCGGAGGTTAGAAGAGAAAGGTTTTCGGCACAGTTTATATACAATTCAAATAATATCAAAGCGGTAAACATTTAGCACATTAATCATGAACATGTAGGAAAATCAGATATAAACAAATACAACAATAATTCCGAGCTCGAATTCTTAAACCCTGAACCGAAGTTCTGGGTTTTGTTCCCCAACAGAGTCGCCAGAGCTGCCACGCCTCCTTTTACCTACTACACCCCGTCAAGGATATAGTAAAGGAGTTTTTCCAATTAAAGGACAATCGGAACGGGATTTATTATTAAAATTCAGAATCGCCACTTGGGAGATTAGTGGTGTCCCAAGTCACTGGTTGAATCCCGAACCGATGAAAAATATGACCCTGTTAATAGTCCGCGAACCAGAAATCCGAATAAGGAATTCTGTTAACCCGGGAGAAGGTGTTAGGCATTCCCGGATTCCGTGGTTCTAGCACGGTCGCTCAACTGTTGGATTTTATTTTATCTGATTTTTAAAACATGTTCTAAATTATGTACTTTTTATTAATAGCCCCCGTCTCTTATATAATTATTTGTAAAGAAAAATTGCAACGTCGTGAAAATGTAATCTCGAACCACGTTGCACCAGTGCACCCGTGGCTTTTGACACATTTCGACTTCGTTGAGATTTAGATTTGGGTCACATAAATGTGCACCAGTATTTAAGAAGGTAATATTATCAAAATATGCGCCTAAAGCAACTACGCGTTTATTATCTTTGGGGCAAACCGTGAAATTCGCTAAACGGTTCGTCCGAATGCTAAGTATTTTTTATCACTTATTGAGGGCCCTGCATTTTTGTACCTTATTTGACAAGGCTCGTCTCATTTTGTTTTAAGGCCGATCCTAAAGTAATCTATGATTTTCTATTTGATTTTTTGTCTCTAAAACACAATCTAATTAATTAATCGCTATGTAAACTTATTACAATTAAACTCTGAATCTTTCATTTTACTCATAATTCTAGCAATTTTGGGCTTTGATATCAGTTGAGGCAACCAGTGAGCCCAGTTGATTTAACATTTGAATCTGCCCGATTTTGCCTATTGTTATTACTTTTGGGCCCGAACTGAATTAAAATGGCCATGGCCTGGATACTTCCAGCTGGCCAATATGGGCCCAAACCTTCAGTTCTTACTAGCATAAATTAATTTTCAAACACCATTAACAATAAATAAAAGGCAAACTTAAGGCACACTGATGAGTTTCAAGCGAATATGAATATCAGTTGAATCAGAGATTATTAACTAATGGGTTGACTATCACATTTAAAACCAAATGATGATACTTATCAGCCTAGGTTGATAGTGAACCATGGATTAATACTAATTTAGCTTTAAAATAAATTGTGAAAAAACTAAACATACTGAACTGTTAACTCATTCTATCAATTAACAAAGTCTTATGAATTATTTGGACAATGACGGGATACTCTGAAGTTATTATACACACTAACTCGCTTGAACATTAACAGGATCTACTTAATTTCCAATGAAAGATACAAATGAAGGTCACAGATCATGAACTAACACAAGCTACAAAAAAAACTACTAACTACTGGATTCATCTGCCTATTACGCAGATCAATTAACAGTCCATGAATTGAGAACAGTTCAGTCCTATTACAATCCAGTTTTCAGTTTAATAATAATTTAAGCAATTCTATATATTCAGAATGTTACAATACGCAATTACTCTACGAATTCTAATAAAAACTCAGCCATTTCAAGTGTGAATACAGAAATAACAAGGACAGCATTATCAATAGGAATCCAAGTTAAACCATTTCCATTTCATCTCTTGAATCAAACATACACTCAGAAATTCAGAGCTGGTACCTGGAAATTGAAATTTAACAACAGGAAATGATGATCAGCAGCAAATTGAACAGTTGTAAAGCAAACAGCAACTCACAGCAATACTTTTCTAAACCAGGAATGATTTGAACAGTCCAAGATGCTTAAAACCAGGCAGGAACAATTGATCAACCTAGAACTGATTCTAAAATTTTGGTTGAACTCAAAATTCTATGGAAATCAGCTAAAACTATGACTGAACTTCACTTGCAAGGGATTAAGATGAGAAATGTAGATCAAACAACCAAAATGAATTTTTTTTTACTGGAAATTTGAATGAAACAGTATATATTTTTTGGTTTTCTATTGATTTTTTTAATGTTCTGGATTCTGGAAGGCTGAAATTTCAAATTGAAATCTGAATTTGAAAGAAGAGTTTTGGGGGGGAATTTTTGGAGGCTGAAAACTTGTTCTCTAAGGCATTGGGATGCCTTTTTATAGGCACAATCTGGGGCAGAATATTCTAGAAGTTCCTCACACTTTTTCTCTTGTCTAATTTTCAGATTTCTTTTATTTAACCCTTATTTTTAACTTGTTATTCAAGTTACTACCCTAAGTTTATTGAATTCTACACTAAAGTCCTATTCTAGAATGTTCTATACCCCTACAATTCCTATACTACCCCTACTTCATTTCAGAATTTACCATTTCTAATAAACTTGCCATTTTCCTATGCCTAAATTACCCTTGAGGTTACCTGAAATTACTAAAGTAAACTTACTGCAACTCAAACCCTTTTTATCCTTGAATTTATTAACCCAAACTACTATGATTAATCAACTACTAATAAAAAATCTAACCAGCTATGCCTAAACATACTATTACACTATCAATTAATCAAACAACTGGTGAAATTAACAATTAATTACTGAATTTTCAATTAGCCACTAATCATACTGTCAATGAACAAACTATAAACCAAAAATTTAACTAATTGCTTACTGACTCTAAATTGATATCTACAAGTCAACTGACAATTAAACGCAACGACAGCATAGCAATTATCCTAAGAACATGTATCGCTAACTATTTTCAATTTAATAAAATTCAGCAAGTAAAATCAGAAACAAAGACCAAATCAGAAAACAATAAAGCATGAAAAAGAAAGAAAATGAAAGTAGAACTCACTGATGTAACGAAAACTTTGGCCAGCCATTTTTGAGAAAATATTTCGAGATTCTTGACTCGTAACATCCCCAACCATGTTTTTTCATAAGAAAACACGTGGTTAAGGATGTTATGGTCAAGAATTATAAAGATTTGAGTTTGAGTTCTTGGCCAGAAAATTTTCAAATTAATATTTGAGCCATTCCGGTTATATTCGAGCCAAGTGACTATGGAAGTTGTGTAATGGATGCCAAGGTGGGTTTATGGTGTTATTTGGGGGTCATTTGGCATGACCTACGTCATCGCCGGAAAATCTTTAAAGAAAGATTCGAGCCGATGGAGGTTAATTTGAGAAAAAATAGTTGCATGGTTAGAAAAAAGAGACTGAGGAGAGTCACTGGTGTATTTTTATGGTGATTTGGAAGTGGTAGTGTCATCGCCGGCGGTAGGGTTCCGACGACTAGGGTTTCAAAGATTTGGTATGATTGGGTGGGATTTGAGAAAAAACAAGTCCATGCATGGACTGAGGAGATGAAGGGAGTGCTGTGGTGTGACTTGGGAGTGATTTGGTGCCGGCGCCGCCATTGCCGGTGGTGGAAAGTTAGGGCGGCGCTGTTAGGGTTTCTGTGAGAAATGTAGAGATGATGGGGTGTAATAGCGAGCGGGGGTGTGGTGATTCCGACCGTTATATATTAAAACGACCCCATTTCTCTGTCGTTGGATGGATTAAACTCGACGGCCAGGATTGTTTTAAAGAAACGACGTCGTTTCAATTATGGAGGCACTGGACCGGGCGTTTGAGACTTGGGCCTGGGCGGGTGGAAAGGGTTTTTGGGTTGGTTATTCAACTTGGGATTGGCCCAAAACTGATCAACTCTTTTTTGTGGTTTAATTTCATTTGTTTTCTTCTTTTCTCATTTTTATTCATTTTCATTTTTTTTGTATTTTGTATATTTTTACTTTGTATTTTCTGATTTTGTAAAAATTAAAACAAAACCTAATTAACTTCTAAAATTATTTTAAAGATCAATTATCAATTAAAAATGCAACAATTGTCAATTAAAATGGCCTAAGACTATTTTTTGTGATTTTCTTTAAATTGTTCTAAAAATGAATTAATACCTACTTAATGCTAAAATGAAATTAAAATCCTAAATGCAAATGCATATTTTATATTTTTATATGACTTAACATGCACAAATAACATGCAAACAATTAACACAAAATTCACAAAAATTTGTAAAATAAAAAAAAAATCTTTTGTTTGAATTTTATGGGAATAATTCATATATAGGGAAAAAATCACGTGCTCACATCTATTAGAAGATCTCATTTACAAGTGAAGAAAATGTGTTGAAATCTAAATTGGATTGCCTAGAGAGTGGGCTTAACTGTTGTGTGAGTGAACGCGAGATTTGCAGAAGAGTTAAAAAAAATTCTAGATGATTTGTGTTTCCACAAGCTTATGAAGTACTGAGTTTAATCTCACTATGGTATTAAGGTAGCAATGGAGTATATGCGTTATGAGTTATTGTGTGTTTTGATCTATGGCTTCGATCCAAGTTGGGGAGTTTGCTATTGATTAGCTGATTGCGCGGTTATGTGCTATGTTGGTTCCGGTTTGAGGCATGCTGGCGAATCAGTTCTGGTTGCGAAAATTAATCCGAGGATGGCACGAGTGAAGGAAAATTTTGACAAAGGTTATATGGTTCTTCGTAGATGTGTGAGAATCACAGGATGTCTTAAGTTGTTGCTGGTAAAGAATGCTCGGTGCATGGACCAGGAAGATGTTTGTTTACATTGGGATGAGGTCATGTCCTGCGGGGTTAGAGTGATAATGAGGCACGGGTGGTTCTGTTCGTTAGGTCAGGTAATTTGCAATTTGAATAAGAGTGAATGACTTTCGGGAATGGTTCTAATGTGTTCAAGATTCTACATGAAACAATCGAGTATTTTAAAGTTGTAGGTGTGGTTAGAGACTGAGTTTTCATTGGAAGAGGTCAAGACTTGTAGTATCCCTCTGTTGATTATGGGATTCTATGTATCAGTACAAGGAAGGATAAAGGCAACAAATTTAGATTCACAGGAAGTTCCTCAGAGTAAAATTTTGGAATATGGTGTTTCTAGGAATGTTTAAGAAAGTATTCAGCGACGTATGGATCTTAGCCAGTGTGGTATTATGCTGGGGTCTCGTGTAGTGAACCTGGGATTGAGGAAATTGTAGTTCTACAGCAAGAGGGCATATCAAGTTGAAAAATAAATCAGAAGGAAATTTAGAGAGATGGAGTAGCTTGATAGTAGACCGAATCGGTATGGTAAGGATATGATTAATTCTTTGAATGTGTTCGAGATAATGGATTCTTACAGGTATTTTGCAGCAATGCTATTGGGTTTTGATGGCTTGCTTAGCTTAGTCTAGATAGAAGGATTTAGTCCTGTCAGTTTGATTTGTGCAAACGGAATTGGGAGAGCTCTTGTTGATTTCTACTGTGGTTGGAGAAGTGCATTTTCTACGAATGTGAGAGGCATGGGATGTGTAATTATTTTCTTCTAGATAGGATCAATGAAAGTTGACTAGTTGAGAGAGTAGATGGTCTGTGGCTCGGAAGGGAGATAAAAGTTTTCATGTTATCCTTGAATAGTATGGTATATGCAGTATGTTGTGGTGGACCGAGACTGGCATGTGTTAGGTTACAGTTCAGTCCTGAAAGGAAGTTCATAAAACTCTTAGGCAACGGGTAGCCTCAGATAATCAAGGAAATGATACTGCTAACTGGAAGTGATTTGACGAGAGTAAATGTCTCAGAAAAAGGTAATGTGATTAAACTGATGATACTTCGGTAGTATTGCGGCATTTTCTTGTTGGATCAACTGGTGATATTTGGGTTTTCTTGGTGGCACAGAGAAATTTTAGAGTATCTATCGTGGAATGATTGGGTCATTCAGGACTATTACGCTACGGACTATGCCGGAAATGCCACGGGTTGACTGGCGATGTGTATTGGATTATGTTCTAGTAGAGTGGTTTGTATTTTGAAGACCCAGCGAACGGCTGGGAAGGATTGATTTTCTTAATTGGGCCGTCGTGATGGAAGTCAGTGCATAGGTTTCTACCATTGATTCAGTTCCAGTGTTGAGGGACATTTCATATGCGTTTCTTGTGGTCGGGCATGTCGTCGGGCGAGGTTGTGGATTTTGGTATTAATTTGGTGCCGGTCACTGTATCGTATGGCTCCAGTAGGAGTTGTAGTAGTAGAAGGAGAAGATTCAGGCTTCCTTGATAAGGAATTCGTTGGCAGGCCAATGTGGATGCGTGTTCTAGCTTGAGTCAGCTCGGTTGGTCCCGAATAGTATTGTTGAGGGATAGGCTGATTCGATCGTTATTGAGATTATTAGTGTTCTGGGGAGACCTATGAGTTGTTTTCTATGTTGTGAGACGTTATGATTTGTTGGTTATGGGCACATGTGGTGCGGTTCTGTTGGGAATTCATATTGGAAGTCGAGCGGGAAGAGTAATTGGGTGTTGCTCGGTGAATGGAGTATGCGTTATGACCTATCGGGTTGTGTGGCATATGTTATTTGTTTCATATTGGGTGTAATGATTTGCTTTGGTTCCAAACATCAAATTGCGTGTGGCTGTCGATTTTGATCATAGTGACTTGGGGTGTTTCATGTGTAGCAGTGTTGGGATAGGATCGCGCGTTGTAGCAAGGCTATGTTGAGATATGACCTTTCGGGATAGATTCATGTATTCTATTTCTATAATGTGAGACAGGGTCTCAGCCTTGTGTTGTGATGGTACTGATGAGCTTGAGGTATAGCTCTTTCGTTTGGGGTCATTTTCATGATTTGAGTATATTCAAACCGTTTCTTATTAGTGCGCTAATTATGCAAGTTGTGGCTTAGGCCTGTATTGATGTGTCATGTCACCAGAGTGGTGTGTTGGATTCGAGGCGATCGATGGGATCACTAACGAAAACAAATGGATTAGATTGCAGCATGTTTGATGGGTAAACATCGAGGTTCGGTTCAAAATTTTCTATGATAATTGCCAGAGGAGAAATGGCCCCATGAATGGTTGATCTGAGAAATGGTTATGGTTTATTGCATGTTTCATTTATCGTTGGCAGTACATGAAAGTGTTGGAGTGAGACTTTAGTTAATGAGGGGTTTTCTATCGGTAATTGGTTGTTGTGGGCAGCTGTTGTGAATGGAAGTTATCACTGCATGTGCTTGAGTTATGTGGTATATCATATAATTGCACCTGAGATTGCAGGTATGAGTTATTACAGCTGGTTCGGGCTTATTTTGAATAGAGATGTGAGGTCCTGATCTTGTGTATGATTTCTGAAGGTGAAATGCAGTTCTATGATTTATAGGCTGGACTGGATTGTGTAATTGTAGTAAAAAAATGTGTTATCGGTCCTATATGATATAGGGTGATGTGGGATCACCCCCAGGTATATGCATGGTAAGGTTACTCAGCGATTGATTGGCTTTTAGAATAACTCTGGGTACGCTCGAGGACGAGCGTTTGTTTAAGTTGGGGAGGATGTGACGACCCGACTTTTTGTCTCATGAGTTACCGCTCTGTTTCCCCCATTTTCTGCTTCTTGATGCTTCATTATCAGTGTCTTGTGTGAACGAGTTGGTTTGGATTGATTTTAGAAGGAAAAGAGACACTTAGTCTCTTTAAGGAACGCTTGTTTTGGAAAAGTCGACCGGATGTTGACCTATGAGTTAGAGGGCTCGGATGTGAATTTCGATGATTCGGTTAGCTTCAAGGGATGATTTGTGACTTAGGAGTGTGATCGGAAGTGATTTTGGAGGTCCGGTGTAGAATTAGGCTTGAATTGGCGAAGTTAGTATTTTGGCGAATTCCGGTTGATAGGTGAGATTTTGATCCGATGGTCGGAATGGAATTCCAAGAGTTTCAGTAGCTTTGTTAGGTGATTTGGGATGTGTGTGCAAAATTTCAGGTTATTCGGAGGTGTTTTGGTTGGGTTTTTGATCGAATGCGTGTTTCGGAAGTTTTAGAAGAACTTAGGCTTGAACCCGATGTAATTTGATGGTTTTGATGTTGTTTGAGGTGTTTTAACGATTGGAACAAGTTTGAATGATGTTATAGGATATGTTGGTACTTTTGGTTGAGGTCCCGGGGGCCTCGAGTGAGTTTCGGGTGGTCAATCGGACCATTTCCTAAGTTAAAAAGCTGCAGATTTCTCATTTCAGGTGTTGCAGGGAATTTACTCTTCACGTTCGCGTAAAGGGTCACGTATTCGCGAAGAAGGAGTTGGGAGGCAGGTGATTTGCTCTACGCATTCGCGTTCGAGGGTCTGCGTTCATGGAAGGTCGGAGGATTGTGCTTCGCGTTCGCACCAGCCCAATCGCGTTTGCGTATAAGGAATAGAGGGCCAGTGATGATTGGCCTTCGCTTTCGCATGAACAAGGTCGCGTTCGCGTAAGAGGGGAAGGTTGAGCATCGCATTCGTGGGGTTAATATCGCGTTCGCATAGGGCTAATTTTGGAAAATTAAATGTGGCTTCGCGTTCGCGAGGCATTAGTCGCTATCGCGAACTGCGATCGCGATGAAGGATTTCCAGGTCTGGACAGAAAGTTTATAAACATTTCATCCACAATTTTTAGCCATTTTTTCCCCATGGTTGATCATTTTGAGAGCTTCTTGGTGGAGATTAAAGAGGGACTCAAGGGGAATCAATTGAAGGTAAGATTTTTGAACTTAAAACTCATTTTTATTGTGAAATCCACCTAGAAATTCATGGAAATTAAGCCTAAAATTGATTAACTAGGGCTCGAGATTTTAAAATTTGATTTGGGGATTTGAGGAACCATTTGAGGTCGGATTTGAGAACTTTTGATATGTATGAACTCGTGAGGAGATAAGGAATCTATTGATGTGAAAATTTCTGAGATTCGAGAAGTGGGCCCGGGGCCTCGGATTTTGCTAATTTCGAGATTCTTGATATTTTTCGATTGTTTTCGATTGGGTATTGTTCCTTTAGCATGTTGTGATGTATTCGCTTTGATTTTGGATAGATTCGACGCGTGTGGAGGCCGATTTGAGGGGCGAATGCGTTGCAAGCTAGAGATTTTGCCGGTTCGAGGTGATTAATGATTGTAAATGATATCCTGAGGGTTTGAAACCCCGGATTTGCATATCATAGTGCTGTATTGAGGTGACTTGCACGCCGAATAGCGAGCGTGTGGTAGAGCACCATTGGGGATTGTGACTTGGTCCGTCCCGATTGAAGAACTTATTGCGTATTTGACTGAAATTGCTTGTTATCATCATGATTTGGGCTGATTGGCATATTTGGACTTCATGCTAGCTATTTGAACCCTTCGGGGATTGTTGTTGATAATTCCTCACTGTTTTAATTATATATTTGAACTCAGTCATGTATTTTACATTGTTTTAAAACTCAGCCAAGTTATTATGCCTTAAACACTCGAAATGATATTACTAAAAATATTTTGGGATGAGCATCATGTTTTATTGTTGCCCGAGTGGCTTATGTGATTTTGTTGACTGAGTAAGGCTGAGGGCCTGTATTATGAGGATACTTATGGATCGGGCTGCACGCCACAGCAGTGTTATACTGATACCGATATGAGGTGGAGGGCCTAGATTTGATGCCACGAGATGTCTTGATATTGCGCTTGGGCCATAAGGGGGCCCTCCCAGAGTCAGTACACCCCCAGTGAGCGCCATCGAGGATAAACGGATCGGGCTGTACGCCGCAGCAATATGTGGAGCGGGTTGCATGCTGCAGCGGTACTAGTATTGTTCTGTCTGTTTACTTTACTTCATTTGTCTGTCATTATCTGTCGTTTATGTTACTTCTTGCAATATTTACATGATATTCTGGCATTATCTGATAACTGAATGTTGTGCCCGAGGGGCGGAAATTCTGTGCTTATCTGCACTATTCGTTTTGCATTCATTTGCGTAACCTCTGAAAAAGTCATTTTCAAAAGAGGTTTCAAACTGAGCTAAGATATTTCTAAAGATTTCACAGCTTCACTGCTTTCTCAAAGAGTTTTACACTGCTCTTATATAGCATGATGGTTTGCTTTACGTGGTTCCTTACTGCTCAGTTGTTATTTACGCTTATTACTCACTGAGTTGGAGTACTCACTTTACTCCCTGCACCTCGTGTGCAGATGCATATATTTATTCACCCGGTAGCGGGTATTGGATGTTGGAGGCAGAGCTGTAAGAGTTTAGTGAGGTGACTGCCAGCGTTCGCAGGACCTTTTCTTTCTATGTTGTTTATTATTCCTGATCAGTGTATAGACTTGGTAAAAGTAATTACATTCTTATAGATGCTCGTGACTTGTGACACCCCAATTTGGGCTACGTTTGGGTTGTAATTCCACTAAGTAATGTTATCGAATCATCTTTAAAACTGTTTACCAATATTTATCTAATGTTGAAAAAGGCAATTTGGGTTAGTTGGCTAGCCTTGTCATCACGAGAGGCGCCATCACGACCGAAGTGGGGTTTGGGTCGTGACAAGAGTACTTATAGATCTGCTCCAGGTAAACCCTTCGCGAACGTGGAATAAACTTTGCGTTCGTGAAGCACAAACTTAGCCTACCACATAATTACCCTTTGTGTTCATAGCACAATCCTCGCGAACGCGATGCACAACTGAATCAAACCTTCACAAATGCGACATAGACGACACGAACGCAAATACAATACCTCCAGCTCCCAGCTCTTATATGTGAAAGCGAACCCACAGTGCGAACGCGATGCTCAGGTCCCCACAACCTACATGAACGCGATCATGCAGTCACGAACGTGAAAGAGAAAATCACCTAGCTCCAGACTTAGCCTAAGCGATCACAGATACATCTTCGTGATCGTGAAGAACAACTGAGGCATCAAAAATCAACAGAAACCAGCTATGAAATCATCCTCTGAAACCCCTCCGAAACTCACCCAAGCCTCTCGGGACCCCGTCCGAATATACCAGCAAATCCCAAAACATAACACGGACCTATTCGAGGCCTCAGATTATGCATAATAACATCAAAACCACTAATCGTTGATCAAGATCATTCTCTTAAGTTCATAAACTTCAAACTTCGAACCAAGCGTCCTATTCAAGTCTAACCAATCCGTAATGAATCCAAATTTTGCATAGAAGTTCGAAATGATATAACGAACCTATTCCAACTTGCAGAATAACAATCCGAACTCTATAATATCAAAGTCAACTCCCGGTCAAACTTATGAACTTTCCAAACCTAAATTATCAACTTTCGCAAAATAGTGTCAAAGCCTTCTAGAAATATCCAAATGCAATCCGGGCACTTGCCCAAGTCAAAAATCATCATCGGGACCTGACAGAACCATAAAAAATCCGATCCGAGATTAAATATATAAAAGTCAAACTTATTCAAATCTTCCAACTTAAAGCTTTCTATGTAAGGATCATTCCTCCAAATCAATTCTGGACAATTCGAAAACCAAAATCGACCATACACACAAGTCATAATACACTATATAAAGCTACTCATGACCTCAAACTACCAAACTAAATACAAACTCAAAACGATCAATTGAGTCGTTACAGTCAGTGACCCCTTTAGTATACTATAAGTTCGCCTCTGTCTTTCGCAATACTGAGGTGACCAGCTCAAGGTGATTCAACGAACCATGTTGACTGCTATTTAGTTCTTCTCCTAAACTTTTGCAGTTGGAGTTTGTTCTTGCTTAAGGGACCTCTTGCCTCACTTGATAGATCTTTTTCTTTGGAAAAAAGTTTGTGTTCAAAAATGGTCAAGGCATATCCACTTCATTGCCTTCTCTGAAGCAATGATTAACTTGAACGTTTTTATGTTGAATTTTTCTCCGAATATTTTTAGTCATACTTTGTAATTTCCAAGAAGGTTTGTAAGTTCCCTAGATCATTTGAATTATGATTATGGAGTCTAGTTAAAGTTCTAGGCTATTGAATGAGTTTAAACGGAAAAGGCCTAAAAATGTCATTCAACTTTCAGAAATGGTCTATCCATGCCATCCGTTAAAAAAATGCTCATTTTATGCCACTGTCGTTACACATTTGGCCCATCCATGCCATTATTGACTAACGGCTCAATTTTTATTTGGCCCATCCATGCCACTGCCGTTAGTCGATAATGGCATGGATGGGCCAAATGTGTAACGACAGTGGCATGAAATGAGCATTTTTTTAACGGATAGCATGGATAAACCATTTCTAAAAGTTAAGTGGTATTTTTAGGCCTTTTCCGGAGTTTAAATTTACGGGTAAAAGCTTCCGACCTATAGGCACTTCTTTCAAGGCTACCAATTAAATTATTTTTAAAAATTGACCGACTTCAGACGATTTTATAGGTCGTAGAGTCAATCGATTTTTTGGTTGAAAAGTTTATTTTTAATAGTGATTTACATAAAACTTGTATATAGTTATGCTAGTTGTATATATTTTATATGTCATTTGTACACCTGACAATATAAAATGTATACAGTTATTTATATTTTCTTGTTCAAGTTTTAATATAAAATTCCAACCAAAATAAATTCAAATCTTCACCAGATTCTCTCAAAATCGAGATATAAACTCCAAAGGATAGTTTCAATAATTTGTAATAATACCTAACCCAAACAAATAATAATTTTGTAAAATTTAATTTTCAAATTCAAAGCTTCGATCTTTTTAGTTGTCATCAATGAGATTTTTATTGGATTAACGGAATTTAATCTTACTCACTTTTGATTAATACTTTTAAATTTACTGCTTCTAAAAAAATAAAAGAAATCAATGATCTTCCCTCTTTCAAAAGTAATGATTTGTGCTCATTGTTTCACATAGAAGAAGTGAAACGGAAAAGATAAAAAGAGAGAAAACATAATGGAAGGGCTAATCAGCATATGAAATAATAGACAGCAATAACAAGTGAAATAGTATTGAGCCAACATCATACAACAAACCAGATTAGCAACTACTAGACGAAGATAGAATTTCAGAAAGAGAAAGAGGGGAGAGAACATAGAGAAGATTAGAGTCTAATATATTATTTTGTATATAATTAATAAATTCTATAGTAAATTGTAGTTAAGTTAAAACCTCCCAAGTGGGAGTAAATAAATGGTAAAAATCCATTTTTTATATAACTTAAATGTTTAATATGAAAGTACAACGGGGTTGAATTGTATAATTTTTAAACTTAGACACTATTAGTTGACTGATTTACCAATTAGTCGACTTGACGCAATAAAATAAGAGTTGTAATGGCAGAATATAAAATACAGAAAGTAAGTGCAGAAATCTAAAGACACCGGAATTTTATACTAGTTCGGATTCAATGTGAATCCTAGTCCAGTACTTTTGGGTTGCAAGGGAGTTTTCTTTAGTAATTGCGTTTCTTCGAGTACAATAGAAATGATGTGATATCTCAGTTCCTATAACACTCGTCTTCTTTTGATACAATGTCTCATCAGTGTTATACTCTCATTTTTCTCTAACTTGTTACACAAAAGATCTCAATGAACCACAATGCTTGTTTGAAGTAGAATAAAGAGAGAATTTTGGTTTGATCAACTTATGTCTATCTAAGGCTGAAAACTGAGTATAAATACTTTGGTGAAGACTTTAAGTAGACGTGATTTAAGCAACCCAAGGGATTTGATCCTTGGAAAGAGATTGATTTTTTCCAAGAATAAGGTTTCTGTCCGTTGCTCTTCCTTGATAAGAGAAGATTGATTGCCTTCTTCAGTCATTGATGAAGATTTGCTCTTAAATTGTTGGTCCTTCTATAGTTTGCAGCTCTTGATCACTTCCTTTTTCAGCTGTTGAAGACGAAGATTTTCTTCTTGATTATTGGTTTTTCCAAAGTCAGCAAATCAGCGAATTTCCTTGATTTGCTCCTAGAATGTGTAGGCCTTGATTGACGCCTTAGTTTTAGGCTTTCACACGATTCTTGACATCGCAACTTTGGCTAATTGATATTGTTCCACAATTTCCATTTCTGGTTGATTTCCTGCACAAATATATTATTGACATTATTAAAATCAGATCTAACAATCTCCCCCGTTTTGATGATGTCAAAATAATATATCTGTATAAACACCAGTTGACTCCCTGTATTTTTACTCCTCCCGAATGTATGTAGTTTGAGGATCCTGGCACCCCCCCCCTAGTTCAGGCAGTTGACTTCCCTGTATGAGGATCCTGGCACTCCCCCTCAATTCATGCAGTTGACTAGTCCATCCATGCAGTTGACTAGTCCGTTATTATACAGAGGATACTACTTGTGCCACAGTCAACTGTACCCACTTTACCTGTACAAATACAGTTGACTAGTCCGTTATTATACAGAGGATGTAACCTGTGTCATAATCAACTGTACCAATAATACGTGTACAAATACATGTATACTTTTTCACCCCCTTTTTGGCATCAACAAAGAGGGAACAGACTAATAATCACATAGAATATATAGCATGAGGCAGTTTCATAAGAGTTCAGTCATAAACACCTAGAGCAAAAAAAAAAGGGAATTGTCCAATGGCTGAAACAACATCCCCAACCAGCATTGCAAAACAAAGCAAAAAAAATTGTCTTAAATAATCCCATTAGCGACGCAAGAAATAAGAAAGGGTATGGCAGATGGCTTCCTTCAATTGTTCAAAGCTAGCATTGGCTGAGATGCTCACTCCATCCATCATGTCATGAATTTCCCTGAACGCTTTAACAACATTCTCTAGAACTTTGAGAATAGTAACTCTTATCTTTGACACATCAGACCCTGTTTCCTTGGAGATGGCGTGAATGTCACCAACAGTAGACTGAGTGGCTGTGAGGAGATTTTTGATTTTAGAGAGTTGAGTAGTGATGGCACAAAGCTTTTCATCAAGACCAAGGTCAGCAGGGCTGGGGTGAGAGACATGAGACATAGACGAGGGTTCTAAAGGAGCAGGCTTAACTTCTCCTTCATGTTTCTTAACACAAGAGTCCTTGACACTGACATACCCCATACTCGAAAAGCTCTAGAGTTGTAGGATTTTGAGACAGTGATAAAGGGATAGTCGAAAAGGAAAATTTGACGGGATTCCAGAATATGAGTGATGACTATGCCGTAGGGTAGACTGGTGGGATCTTCAGCGCTTTCAATCATAAAATTTATAACCTAGGAGGAAATCTTGACTTTGAGTTTGGTCACTAGGCAATACACTAAGAAAATGTCCCTTTGAGAGAAGGTTGAAAAATACTCAGTGCAAGGAAGCAGAGCAGTTGCTACAATGTGGGCCAGAACACAAGTTTGAAAACTAACTTCACTGGGACCTAATTGATTTGGGAGAGAAGTAGAGGGACCTCAGTAATACATTGTTTGGCTTGGTAAAAAAAGATTCCAAAATCATTGGGCCAGGTGTTTTTGAATAGCATAGGGAAACCAGAACATCGACATTGAAAGAGAGAATCAAACAGAGGATAATCAAGAACAATGCGCTTACCCAATACCAAAGATTCCAACTTGTCAGGCTTACTCGAGCGGAGATTGGCATAGAATATCTTTACCAGGGGTTCATAGACCTTAGGCGGAGGGATTGAGAGAAACTTGGCCTACCTTTGATGCACAAAGAGGCTTTTGATTTTACAATTTAGGGCTTCCATGTTGTCTAGGTCGACTACCCTTCCATGAGCAATAGGCTTGTCTTTTAGAGCAATGAAGAAATCCTTATTTGGAGAATATAAGAAATTTAGGTCGGATTCTAGAGAGGCAGGAGATCAAACTTTGATTTCTTTATTATAGAAGATATAGGAGGGTTTTCTAAAGGGCGTTTCCCTAGGGCATTTTCTCCTAAGGTTTGAGATTGATCGGACAAATCTCCCTGAGAAGAGGCAAAACCTTCAGAGTGGTAAGACCCTAGGTCTACCTTTTCTGGAGGTATAGAAGGGGTTTTTGTTCTAGAACGGGTACTTTTTCTAGTATATGTAGAGGTATTTCTAGGTTGCTTGGCCATTGAAGAGGATGATTTAGTTGGAGCTTTGGAGGAGGAGAGGGGTTTTCTAGATACAGGGATGAAGTGATCGAAAAAGGTTCTCCGCCTTAAGAAGAAAACCCTTCTGACGGTTGAGTCCGAAAAAGGAAAAGGTATAAGTTGAAGGGACACGATGATTGGCTTTCCTAATTTGAAATGCGAACTGATGTGAAAGAAGAGGAAAAGAGAGGGAAAGAAAACAGAGGCATAATTAATGCATGGGAAAATTACAATTATTAGACCTGCAAAACAGTTGTAGTACACATAGGTCTTATAGTTTATTATTTAATTAAATAATCCCAAGTAATTTCCTTAGGGTTCAGAATCTATCCTCTAAAAGAGGCTTAGTGAAAATATTATCTAATTGATCAGTGGTACCTACAAAAGATATTTCTATGTCTCCCTTATGCACATGATCTCTAATAAAATGATGCTTAATATCTATATGCTTTGCTCTAGAGTGATGCACAGGATTTTTTGAAAGACAAATAGCACTAGAATTATCACAAAAAAAAAATTAGGCTTAAAAGAGAGTTCATAGTCACCCAGTTGGTGAAACATCCACAATATTTGTGCACAGCATTGACCAATAGCGATGTATTCAGCTTCAGTGGTGGATAATGCAACTGGTGTTTTTTTTTTTTTACTATTCCAGGATTTCAAAGCCTTCCAAGTAATTGACATGTGCTACTAGTGCTTTTTCTATCCTCCTTGTCACCTGCAAGGTCAGCATCAGAAAATCCTTCTAATTTAAAAGATTTAGAGTAAGGATACCATAGTCTATGAGATACAGTTCCAATGAGGTATCGAATGATTCTCTTTACTACAGTCAGATGAGATTCCTTAGGAGCTGACTGGAATCTGGCACATTTGCACACACTAATCATAATATCCGGTCGACTTGCTGTTGGATATAATAGTGATCCTATCATTCCATAATATTTGGTTTCATCCACGGGAATTCCCTGTTCATTTTGTCTAGATTTGTTGATGGACTCATTGGTGTACCAATAGATTTTGCATTGCTCATGCCAAATTTTTGGATCAGTTCCTTGGTATATTTTGTTTGACATATAAAGGTTCCCTCTTCAGATTGTTGAATTTGAAGTCCAAGAAAGAATGTTAACTCTCCCATCATGCTCATCTCAAATTCACTTTGCATTAGATTCGAAAATTCCTTGCACATAAGAGGGTTAGCACTACCAAATATAATATCATCAACACAAATTTGAATAATGAGATTACCTTCTCCTGATCTTTTGATAAATAAAGTAGTGTCTACTTTACCTCTTGTGAATCCATGATCAACAAGAAAAGAGCTAAGTCTGTCATACCATGCACGTGGAGCTTGTTTCAGTCCATATAATGCCTTAATAAGCTTGTATACATGATAGGAAAACTATGAATCCACAAATCCAGGCGGTTGTTTTACGTATACTTCTTCTTCAATAAAACTATTCAAAAAGGCGCTTTTGACATCCATCTAAAATAATTTGAATCCTTTGAATGATGCGTATACCAAAAGAATTTGAATAGATTCCGAACGAGCAACTGGATAAAAGGTTTTGTCATAGTCGACTCCTTCCTGTTGTGAATAACCCTGAGTAACTAGTCTGGCTTTATTCCTTACAACCTTTCCATCCTCATTTAATTTATTTCTGAAGACCCATTTTGTTCCGATTACAAAGACATTTTTAGGTTTAGGTATCAAATTTCCCACTTGATTTTTACTAAATTGATCTAACTCTTCCTGCATTACTTGAACCCAACTCGAATCCTTTAGAGCTTCCTCAATCTTTTTTGGCTTAACTTGGGATATTAATGCAACATTCGCTTTTTTTTGAGAGCTCCTCTGGTTTTCATTCCTTTATTTGGATCCCCAATGATGAATTTTTGAGGATATTCGGGTTCGCTTCTCCATTCATTTGGGCGTACGATGTTTGTAGTCGACTCTGTTGGATGATCTGGTACACTGCTGCTGATTGCGTTAGTTGACTCTATCATAGCAGATGTATCAGTTAACTCTTGAGTTTTGCTAGTCTCCTAATTTTCTTGAGCTTGATCTTCTTCACCTGCAGTAGTTTCTTTCTCGACCAAGGGATTATTTTCATCAAATATAACATGTACAGATTCTTCTACACATAATGTGCATTTATTATAAACTCTAAAAGCTCTACTATTCAATGAATAACCCAGAAAAATACCTTCATTACTTCTTGGATCAAATTTTTCAATATTGTCCTTAACGTTATTATGAATAAAACACTTGCTTCCAAAGGTATGAAAGTAACTGATGTTTGGACGTTTACCTTTCCATAACTCATGGGGGTCTACTTCAACATGGGCCTTATGAGACATCAATTGAGAATATGACATGTTGTACTTACTCCTTCTGCCCAGAAGTGGTTTGGTAGTGAATGATCGAGTAACATAGTTCTTGTCATATCATGGAGGTTTCTATTTTTTCTTTTTACAACCCCATTTTGCTGTGGTGATCGTGGTGCTGAGAAATTATGAGTGTATCCCTGATCATTGCAGAAATCTTCAAATGTTCTACTTTCGAATTCTCCTCCATGATCAATCTGAATTGTTAAAATCAGATATCCCTTTTCTCTTTCAATCTTTTTGCAAAAGATCTCGAAATTTCTCAAAGCTTCATCTTTATGAGATAAGAAAATTACCCAAGTGAAACGTGAATAATCATCAACAATAACAAAAGCATATCTTTTTCCTGCTATACTGGCAGTTCTAGTAGGTCCAAATAAGTCCATATGGAGCAATTGCAATGGTTTAGAAGTAGATACAATGTCCTTATTTTTGAAAGAGTTTCTGGTTTGCTTACCAAGTTGACATGCATCACTGATATGAGTTCTAGAAAAATTAAGTTTGGATAAGCCAACAACTAATTCATGTTTGGACAACTTTTCTATCAAATGCATGCTAGCATGACCAAGTTTTCTATGCCATAACCATGGATCATCATACATGGATGATAAGCAAATATGACCATCTATCTTTTCTAAACTATCAAGAATATAAATATTTCCATACCTTTTACTGGGGAGGACTGTTTTACCTGATTCATCTTCTATAGCACAACCTGTTTTCTTAAAGTTTACCTCATATCCTGAGTCGCATAGTTGACTTATGCTTAGGAGGTTGTAGTTGAGTCCATCAACGAGATATACTTCCGTGATGTCACAGTTGTTATTGAAGGGAATTATTCCAGTACCAACTATTTTACCTTTTGAGCCATCCCCAAACTTAATGCTTCCTCCATCAATTTTTGTAATTTCTTTGAACAAGTTTTTATCCCCTATCATGTGACTGGAACACGCGCTATCTAGATATTATTTTCCTTTGCGGCTTCTTCTATGGTGTTCCTGCAAAACACAATGATCAAATCTTCCACACTCATAGCATTTTCCATTATTTTTGTCCTGTTCATTGTATTGCCTGGATTGTCTGGGTGACATTCTTCCTTTCTTTGTGTTTTTGAATCTTCTCAAGAAGATATCATAGCAATTTCTTCTTGTAGGGCTTCAGGATCATCATTGATTTCATTTTCAGCTATTTCATTTGAGGCTTTGAATGCAACTATCTTCTTCTTATCTTCCTAACTAGTTTTCTTGAGATGCGTCCTCTGAAAGGCTATGAGTTCTCCTCGTAGTTCATCATATGACAATTTGTTTAGATCCTACAATTCAAGTGTGACTACTTTGGTCTGCCAAGTGGTTGGCAGGCTTTTGAGAATTTTTCTGACTTGATCACTACTAGTATATGGCTTGCCGAATGTCTTAAGATCACTGATTATTTTGCTAAATGTGGCAAACATTTCTTCAATAGATTCTCCTTCTTTCATAGAGAAGAGTTCGTAATCATGAACCAACATATTGATATGTGTTTCCTTTACTTTATTGGTTCCTTCGTATGTAACTTCAAGCTTGTCCCACATTTCTTTGGTTGTATCACAACTAGAGATTTTCTCATATTCTTCACCACTTATAGCATTGTGCAGCAGATTTTTTGCCGTATTGTTAACTTGTACTACTTCCATTTTCTCTTTTGTATATGAATCTATATCTTTAGGATCAGCAAGTGGTGGAGTAGTAGTAGGCAAGGGATAGTTTTCCTTTTTGATGACTCTCCAAACTTTAACGTCATAGGCCTTTGCAAAGATCTCTATATGCACTTTCCAGTGAGAGAAATGTTGTCCATTGAAGTATAGTGGTCTAAATTGTGAAGTTCCTCCCTGGAAGAGAGCTCCTATGATGACTTGATTTGCCATGATCTTTTCTCACAAGCTGTTAAGCAAAGAGTAGAATGTCAGCCTTGCTCTGATACTAATTGAAAGTAAGGGGGGGATGAATTGTATAATTTTTAAACTTAGAAACTATTAGTTGACTGATTTACCAATTACTCGGCTTGATGCAATAAAATAACAGTTGTAATGGCACAATATAAAATACAAAAAGCAAGTGCAGAAATCTAAAGACACCAGAATTTTATACTGGGGTCGAATTCAATGTGAATCCTAGTTCAGTCCCCTTGAGTTGCAGGGGAGTTCTCTTTAGTAATTGCGTTTCTTTGAGTATAACAGAAATGATGTGATAGCTCAGTTGCTATAAAATTCATCTTCTTTTGATACAATGTCTTACCAGTTTTATACTCTCCTTTTTCTCTAACTTGTTACACAACAGATCTCAATGAACCACAATGTTTGTTTAAAGTAGAATAAAGAGAGAGTTTTGGTTTGATCAAAGTATGTCTATCTAAGGTTGAAAACTGAGTATAAATACTTTGGTGAAGACTTTGAGTAGATGTGATTTCAGCAACCCAAGGGATTTGATCCTTGGAAAGAGATTGATTCTTTCCAAGAATAAGGTTTCTGGCCGTTGCTCTTCCTTGATAAGAGAAGCTTGATTGCCTTCCTTCTTCAGTCATTGATGAAGATTTGCTATTTAATTGTTGGTCCTTCCATATTTGGAAGCTTTTGATCCTTTCCTTTTTCAGCCGTTGAAGACTAAGATTTTCTTCTTGATTATTGGTTTTTTCAAAGTCGGCAGATCAGCGAATCTCCTTGATTTGATCCTAGAATGTGTAGGCCTTGATTGACGCCTTAGTTTTAGGCTTTCACACGATTCTTGACATCACAACTTTGGCTGATTGATATCTTTCCACAATTTCCATTTTTAATTGATTTGTTGCACAAATATATTATTGATATTATTAAAATCAGATCTAACACGGTATTTCGGTATATATACCGAATTATCTGCACCATAATATCGAGGGCCAAACCGAGTACCGAGATATTAATATATCAATACCAACTATCGAAGAGTCGAATTAGTTCGGTTTGGTCCTTTTTTTATTTTTTTATTTTTCAATTTTTATGTCCATTGTTGCTCCCAAACGCACACGCAAGTATACTTAGTCGACAAGTAAAATAGGATTGTAAATCCAGATATCCTACCCACAGGGACTTGTGATTAACTATCAACTAAATTAAACACAAATAATTAATCTATTCAAGCGAATTCTAAAGTATGAATATTTAATCAAAGATAATCTAGAGTAGTAAACTAAGAAACAAAGGAAACAAATTGGCTAACTTAGACAAGAATTCAATGGGAGAAATATTCTAGAACTATGGATTAGCTAACAATCCCATTGAATTTTCTACCTAAACTGTTCAATTAATTTATCTAGTTTATTAATTGACGGGGTTAATATTGCTCGCAGCCTTCTCTCGAAGTACAACTCGCCTATTCAAGCTAACCTAATGCCTATATTCCTATGAAACTAGAATTAACAAGAACATATTTATAATTTCCGTATAGTAACCAAGCAAGGTAATTAGGTATATTCATATCCTAACCACAAATCCGCCCCCCTCAGAGTTAAGATCTTGCTCTACTCAATCTTATATGTAATCTAGAATTTCCTCTCCCGAGTTCAATCATATATTCGTAGATAGTATTTAATTAGTGATCAAGCAATCAAATAATTAAGAGCAAGATTGAATAAATAAATTAATATGATAAATAATAAGAACAATTTAAACTTCAAACTACAACGTTCATGTAGCACCCAAAACTCTAGAACTAACAAACTATGAAACTAAAAGAAGAGAAGAGAAGAAAAACTAGTTAGAAGCCTCCTCCAAACGTGGTGTATGTTCCTCCAAATGAATTCTCCTTCAAAATATATTAGATATCCTCCAAATTAGGTTTAGGTCCCCTTTTATACGAGTTTTGGGGGGGGGAGGGGGTCTTGGAATGAAATAACCTTGTTCCGGGTGAAGTTGGAGAAGATTCCCGTCACCAGCATCCAGCCTAGCGCTAGGCAACGTCCCTAGTGCTGGTAAATTGCACATTCTGTCTGGGGCGCCACAGGTAGCGTGGGGCGCTGCCTGTGGCGCTGAAAATGCCACCTTCCTTCTTTTCGTCTGTTTTGGCTCTAATCTTGCATTTGTCGCCCCCAATTGTTCCCGGATCATTCTTACACATAGAAACACCTCAAATTAATATAAATCAATATATTTTACATCCTAAATCTACAAAACAAAAGTAAAACATGAGGTGATATATATATGTGTGTGTGTGTGTATTTACATGAAAATTTTGAGTACTAAAGATCAATAATAATGTTCTATTAGTTGAACTAAGTGATATGAAGTTAAAAGCTAAGATAATTTATGAAATATAATTTTCACTCATTAGTAAATAATATGAAGTTAAAAGTTAAGATAATTAAAAAATAATAATTCTCCTCATTAGTAAATAAAGTCATTTTCGTCCTTTTGACAAAATTTTGATAAATGACTTCTATTATGTCAAACGCCATAAAATGCTTTCTCACGGAAAACTCGGGCAGCCATTTTCCCTCGTACCAAACACGAGAGTAAAATTAAAAAGTTTGAGGTTAAATTAATTTCATGTATAAAAATATTTTATTCTTTTTTTAACAAATTGATAGAAAAATAATGTCACATAAAGTTGAGCGGAAAGATATTAACCTTCTGATTTCTTTTAAAAGTAAATAGGAGTCTTCTTTCTTTTCAAGCTTTCGGCATTACAATTTATCGTGCTTACATCAATAATCTTTTTATCTTCTCTCAGGATTTAATTTAAGTTGGTGTAGTTGCAATTTCTTTAGGGATTGTTTGATTCAAGAGATTAGGTGCATGAATTCAATATAAATTTTGGATGAAATTTATTTCCTATTTGCTGAAGGTATAGCTAAAATCAAAATTCTTTTATACCAAATTTTAATATAACTAATCTTATATAGAAGGTCTGAAGGTGAGATAAATTATTTAGATGTTAATCCTGATTATAGTGCCAGTCCCTTTAGTATCCTCTAGTAAATGGAGGACTTTTTTTCATTTTTAAAGATAATAAAAGTTATTCATACGTAGCGAGATTTTGGAAAATATTATTTTTTTCTTTTGCTGCCATGTGATTAGGGGTCACGGATTTAAGCCGTTGAAATAACTTTTTGCAGAAATGCAGAATAAAGCTGCGTACAATAGATCCTTGTGATCCGGCCCTTCCCCAAATCCCGCGCATAGCGAGAGATTAGTGCACCGGACTACCCAAAATTCTTACAAACCACTATTGTTTAGCTGCTATTAGCTAGTTGTAGCTACCATTTATTATATTACTTCTTTAGCTATGTTTTCAGGGTTTTTTAGAGTGTATTAGATGTATTTAAGCTACTGAATTTATGAATACAGTAGCAAAATTCGGTGTGAAACAGGAGATTACAGCTATATAATTATTATATTGGGCTGTATTGGATTGTATTCACGATATGTATTTGTGAATACAGTAACGTAAATAGCGCAATTCATGGTCTATTCAGCTGTTTTTAAACGGAAAGTGAATCAATTAACATAATAGACTCCTAATATAACTCAACTAACTCAATTACATCACCATTAACCTGTGTTTGACGCGAATATGCTGAAGATTTTTTCCCGGACGATAAATAGAACAAAATTGAGCAGGTGTTGATATCCAATTTTTTCTCAAACTATTTTTAAATTTGCATTTATGCCTTCAAAATCACTTTTATAATAATTTATGTTTTTCCATGATTTTTTATATTATTATCAATTTATTTTTCAATTTATTCAGTATCTTATAACCCAATAATTAATCATAAATTACATTACAAGTAATTTCAAAGTATTTCTTAGCTCAATATATTATTTTTAATCCTATTAGGATTTAATTATTTCGTAAATTAGCCAATTTGGCATTGTTTGGCTATAATTATAATAATTTTGCAATTATAGCCTAATTGTACAATGTACGCTATTTTAATTCAATAATCAGTCATTTTATATTTTAAATATTAGTTAATTACCTTAATTTCACCTATTTAGCTTTAATTTCATTTATCTAATTATTAGCTATTTTTATTAATTATTTATCTAATTTAGTTGGGTATTTAACAAGTAGCCACTCTTATTTAAATTATAACCTAAATCAAACCAACCCCAAACCCAATTAAACAACCCACCAGACCCAAGCCCAAACCCAAACCATGCTCGGCCCAGACCTGATTTAATCTTGGCCGTTGATCAATTTTGATCAATGGCCCGGATCCACTCTTACCATATTAAACCTTAACGACTACCCCCCCCCTATTTCCCCTCTCATTTCTATCTCAACCGACCTCTCTAACTCTCTCTCTCTCTATCTCTGGTTCTCTCTAGAACCTTCTCTACTCTCCTCATCTCCGATGGACCCTGTCCACCTTCTCCGGTCACCTCCCTCGCCGGAAACCATGGCCACTCATCATCTCCTAGCCTCTACTTCACCCCACGTCGGTTTAACACAACCCTGAGGTCCTCAAATGAACCTGGAGCGGTTGAAATCCTATACATGGTCTTTCACGCCATTTTCCGGCCATCCATGGCTGTTTGAGTAAGATCTATAGCTTTTCCGGCTAAAATCGGTAACACTTTAAGGTTTTCTCATTTACTCTGGATTCTCTGAAACCCTAACCCTTAAGATTTTTCGATTTCTTTTAGATTTGTCTTAGATCCGTGTATATTATGATCTTTTGTTATTTTCCTCAAAGGTTTTTTCAATTTTTCTAAAATAACTCCTCACCTTCGAATTAGGGTTCTTAAACACCTTTTCGAAGATGCTTATTTCTTCTGATTTTATATTAATCTTCAAACGTTTGTTTAAGCTTTCTCCTCTATTCGAGTTATTCTAATAATAATTTCGTCTCTTAAACTTCTTAGATCTGTACAGATCTGAGAAGGATCAAACTTATTTTACTTGTTTTATAGAAAATCTCCTGATTTTCGAGTGATTTATCATCTTCCTAAACTAGGGTTTCTGAAAATCCTTTTCTTCGAAACACTTTCTGGTTTTAAGTGTATCTATATGTTTTGACTGATTTTGTTGAGTTCTTCCTTGACCCTAACTAGCCTACGTCGAAAACCCTAATTTTTAGGGTTCTTCGTTTGGTTGTATTAGCATGACTTACTGATTCTCATATTTTTTTAGTGCTTGTAATTTCTTGTGACTGCCTTGCCTTGATATGCTTCTACTAAGTTTCTTAGCCTAGACTTACATCAATTCTATGTGTTTATGTTCATCTTGACTGTTCGCATCAAGACTTGCATCTTTCTCACTGATTCAGTATCGTTTTATCTTCATGTTTTACTAGAGTTGTGTGCCAATTCTTGATTACCTATGTCTTACTCCATTTATATGTTAAACATGCCGACTCTTTTCCATGATTTTCTCTTCGATTGATTNCCCCGACCCCTACCTTTTCACTTAATTTGATTAGTTGCTTACCTTAATTATTTTTTTTACCTTGTCAGCATTGCTACTGATTATCTTCTTAGTTTAAAATTTTTCTGAACCTAGCCTTATTTACTTGTTCTATACTGGTACTATTTTGAAATCCTTCCTTATTTGTCATACTCTAACTGTGTGTGACTTCTTTCCTTACTTGCCACCTGCTCTTTACCATTCACACTGACTCCCTTAATCGAAGGGAGATTCGAACCAACTTTTTTATACTGAGTTCTATAATTACCGAAGAATTGATTCTTGCCTTATTTTAACCAGTTTTCAAACTACTATATAAATGACTCTCTTCTATAGTCTTAGGACAGAACATAGTTCAGAATACACACGCACACACTCAAACTCTCTCTTCTTTGTCTGCCACTTGTGCTAACTGCTTGTCTAGCCGGTAGAAAGCCAAGGCTAGACTGAGGAACTCTACTTGCTTTACTTTCTGCACTTTACTTCTTTAACTGGTATTTCTCTAATTTAAATTTGAAACTCAACTTTATGTGTGTCCATGCCTATATATCCATGTTTGTTACTGTAATAGTTATTCAATTTGTTTGTATGTTTGATGTTATTAAGCATGTCTAAATTATTGCCTTATGTGTAATCATCATATCAGACTTTGCCTAGTTCTTTGACACTTGTACAGCATGATCACTTAGTTCCCTTACCCCTCCCTAACTGGTATAACCATGTAGTCTCAAACTTTGTTCAATAAAACCCTTATCTTTAACATGATCCTGATGCACTCTTCCCTATGTTTTAAATGTTTGTTACCATGGCTGGTCTGTTCAATGGATTCATAGTTGTTCTGTATATTTGTTGCATCAAATGTTTCCCCATTTATGTGGTTTCAAACTTGTATATCCCCAATTCCTCTTTTCCCTATTTGTGTTTGAACTATGTATTATGATTTGGTTTTTTTTTTTGAGTTGCTGATTTCTTTCTTTTCACTAAGGCGAACTCTTCCACTGACTTCCAAAATTTATTTCAAACTAATCATTTTCAAAACTGTTTCCAATTCAACTCTTTTAAATCTATGCTAAGCACTCTCACATATACTCTTAGACCATTAGGTTCTGCCCCTTTTGTGTGAGCCTTGTCTGGGACCCTTGAGTTCCTTCTTAACTTGGACACATAAAAGCTGGCTTTTTCACACTGCACTTACTCTGTATTGGTTATGCAATCTGGGTGTAAGCACTTCCTGGGATCCCTTGAGGTCCTTAGGGAACTCTGACATACCCAAATATGAGAAAGGCTATGGAACAATCTTGGCACTTGAGGTGGTTTATTACATAACTCAGTGAGGAAGTCCTAATCGGGTGCTGAAAGTTTGGGCCTGTTTCAGGCTCTCTATAGTATAATTTTTACTCTTCTTATGTAATTCATTTCAGTATTGGTCTGTAATAATTATGTGTAAATGACTCTGGGGTTGGATAGTGAAAAGGATGGGTAATATACATGCTATAGTATAATCCAGGGTAGATACCATGCCTATAGGACTTTACATTTTTTGCCTCACCATGTTAGAAATCATGCCTATAGAGTTTTTACTATGTTTGCCTCACCATGTTAGAAATCATACCATTTAGGATTTATATGTACTATTTTCAGCATCTTCAGAACAAAGACGATATCCAGACTAGTAACAACTATAGGGGTATCAAATTACTGAGTAATACCATGAAAGCCTGGGAGAGAGTGGTAGAAATGAGAGTGCGAAGGATGGTGTCTATTTCAGACAACCAGTTCGGGTTCATGTCGGGGCGATCTAACACAGAAGCTATCCACCTTATTAGGAGGATGGTGGAGCAATACAGGGATAAAAAGAAGGATCTTCAGTGTTTATCGATCTAGAGAAAGCGTACGACAGGGTTCCTAGGGAGGTCTTATGGATATGCTTAGAGGTTAAAGGGGTCCTGGTTGCTTACATTAGGGTGATTAAAGATATGTATGATGGAGCTAAGACTCGGGTTAGGATAGTAGGAGGCGACTCTGAGCATTTTCCAGTTGTTACGGGGTTGAACCAAGGGTAATATGCATGCTATAGTATAATCCAGGGTAGATACCATGACTATAGGACTTTACATTTTTTGTCTCGCCATGTTAGAAATCATTCCTATAAGGGTTTTTACTATGTTTGCCTCACCGCGTTAGAAATCATACCATTTAGGATTTATATGTACTGCTGAAGAGTGAAGGTGGAGTACAATGGTTTTGTTGTATAAGAACAAAGGTGATATCCAAAGCTGTAACAACTATAGGGGTATCAAATTATTGAGTCATACCATGAAAGCCTGGGAGAGAGTGGTAGAAATGAGAGTGCGAAGGACGGTGTCTATTTCAGACAACCAGTTCGGGTTCATGCCGGGACGATCTACCACAGAAGCTATCCACCTTATTAGGAGGAAGGTGGAGCAATACAGGGATAAGAAGAAGGATCTTCACATGGTGTTTATCGATCTAGAGAAAGCGTACGACAGGGTTCCTAGGGAGGTCTTATGGAGATGCTTAGAGGTTAAAGGGGTCCTGGTTGCTTACATTAGGGTGATTAAAGATATATATGATGGAGCTAATACTCGGGTTAGGATAGTAGGAGGCGACTCTGAGCATTTTCCAGTTGTTATGGGGTTGAACCAAGGGTAATATGCATGCTATAGTATAATCCAGGGTAGATACCATGACTATAGGACTTTACATTTTTTGCCTCACAATGTTAGAAATCATTCCTATACGGGTTTTTACTATGTTTGCCTCACCACGTTAGAAATCATACCATTTAGGATTTATTTGTACTGCTGAAGAGTGGAGGTGGAGTACAATGGTTCCGTTGTATAAGAAAAAAGGTGATATTCAGAGCTGTAACAACTATAGGGGTATCAAATTACTGAGTCATACCATGAAAGCCTGGGAGAGAGTGGTAGAAATGAGAGTGCGAAGGACGGTGTCTATTTCAGATAACCAGTTCGGGTTCATGTCGGGACAATCTACCACAGAAGCTATCCACCTTATTAGGAGGATGGTGGAGCAATACAGGGATAAGAAGAAGGATATTCACGTGGTGTTTATCGATCTAGAGAAAGCGTACGACAGGGTTCCTAGGGAGGTCTTATGAAGATACTTAGAGTTTAAAGGGGTCCCGGTTGCTTACATTAGGGTGATTAAAGATATGTATGATGGAGCTAAGACTCGGGTTAGGATAGTAGAAGGCGACTCTGAGCATTTTTCGATTGCTACGGGGTTGCACCAAGGGTCTGTGTTCAGCCCTTTCCTATTTGCCCTGGTGATGGATGCCTTAACGCATAATATTTAAGGGGAGATGCCATGGTGCATGATATTTGCCGATGACATAGTCCTAATTGAAGAGACAAGATGCAGCGTCAACGAGAGGCTAGAGGTTTGGGGACAAACCCTTGAGTCTAAAGGTTTCAGGTTGAGCAGGACGAAGACAGAATATCTCGAATGCAAATTTGGACCAGAGCCGTCGGACGCGAGAGTGGAAGTGAGGCTTGACTCTCAAGTCATCCCTCATAGGAGTAGTTTCAAGTACCTTGGGTCAGTTATTCAGGGGATCGGGGAGATCGACGAGGATGTCACACACCGTATAGGGGTAGGGTGGATGAAGTGGAGGTTCACAATGGGAGTCCTGTGTGACAAGAGAGTGCCACCGTTACTAAAAGGTAAGTTTTATAGAGCAGTGGTTAGACCGGCCATGTTGTATGGGACCGAGTGCTGGCCGGTTAAGAACTCACACATCCAGAAGATGCAAGTAGCAGAGATGAGGATGTTGAGGTGGATATGTGGGCATACAAGGATGGATAAGATTAGGAATGAAGATATTCAAGAGAGGGTGGGCGTGGCACCCATGGAGGACAAGATGTGGGAAGGAAGACTCAGATGGTTCGGGCACATTCAGAGGAGGAGCACTGATGTACCGGTGAGAAGTTGTGAGGTACTGGCGATGATGGCCACGAGGAGAGGTAGAGGGAGACATAAGAAGTATTGGGGAGAGGTGATCAGGCAGGACATGACGCGACTTAGAATTACTGAGGACATGGCCCTTTACAGGGGATTGTGGAGGTCGAGCATTAAGGTTGTAGGTTATGGAAAAGTTGGGAATATTTCTACAGTTCGCTAGAGTGAGACTAGACAGTTAGGAGTTAGGCTTAGGATAGTACGGATTAGCTACTGATGCAGGACTTTATATTCTAGATATTAGTATACTTTCCTCTTTCTCGTATTTCGTATATTCCTTATAATGCTTTTATTTAGTTATTTTGTGTTGTTTTATGTTATGTTGTGTATTGTATGTTATTTATTATGAGCCTATTGCTAGTACTAATATATCGACACTTGTTTCTGTCAATTTTTTCTTTCTTGAGCCGAGGGTCTCCTAGAAATAGCCTCTCTGCCCCTCGGGGTACGGTTAAGGTCTGCGTACATATTATCCTCCCCAGACCTCACTTGTGGGATTATACTGGGTTGTTGTTATTGTTATTTTCAGCATCTCATCCACACTTAGAAATCATGTCTATAGGGTAAATAATAACAATAAAATAAGCTGCTACTATGTGATTCTACCCATGTAAACATTTTCTAAAATTTCATTTAGAAACCATTTCTATAAGGAATGACTCTAGAAATTCTGCCTATACATCTCAACTAGTTTAGTTAAATAAATCAACCCAATCCACATTTTAGTTCATTTCGAAACTGGTTTAATCAATGGTTTATTTTCTCCAAAAAGAGTTCATTCAAAAACTGCATTGATTTGTCATTCGATATCATGCGTATAGGATTCAAGAGTCCGCTTTAAAAACTTGCCATCTGTATTCCGCGCCTAGGCAAGCCTTAGGCAATCAACTTTAAATAAAAACCAGAACCATCTATATGATTAGTGTTTAACTGTCAACGTGTTAAAACCAGTAGGCAAGCCTGATTCGGACTTCTTTTCTGAGTCAAGTAATAAATTTGGTTCTATTGTTATCACTTAAGTACCTTGTTAGGATCTTAATTTAGACCTTAATTGTGTATGAATCATGTTGTCTATGTGCATTACTTGTGGAGGTATATCTGAGCCTTCTATCTGATTTCTGTGTTTTACCCCCTAAATGCAGTCCTATGTGTTCTTATTTGTCGCCTAGTAGTTTACCTATAAACCTGAGGGTCTGCCTAGAACCCCCCCCCCCCCCTTTATAGTATAGGAGTCCTAAATTCTTTCGGGACTGGTAGGAAGGGTCGGGTAACAGCATGCAATAGGGGTCGAGACCAACCTTCTGTTTAATTACATTCACGGGGTGAGAAAGGGTAGATATGGATATGATGACCAGTGCGCTAATGCCACGCGTAGCCCCTTTCTAAAGAGTGATTATCGGGCATTGTACTGATGTGATTCTATAGGCTAACCAACCTAGGACACCCCTTTATATTCACAAACACTCTTAGATTGTACTTTTTTTCAAAATCTATTTTTTTCAAACATCTATACGTTTAAACTTAAATCCCCCACTATTTAAGTCATACTTGTTTATTTGCTTATTATACAAATCCACAAAAACTGTCTGGCCGGGAGCCACACTAGTAGATCCTGAGGGGTGCCTAACACCTTCCCCTTAGGATAATTTCAAGCCCTTACCCTATCTCTGGTTACCAAATGTAGTTATGAATAAACCCTATAGGTGCCTTGACGCACCTTAAATCATTAGGTGGCGGCTCTCCAAAATGCAAACCCTCTTCCCGAAAGGAAACAGTTGTTCCATACCAAAATATCATAAACCCAATGTCCGCGAGGGAAAAAGGGGGCGCGACAGCAGGGAGTAATGCAAATACTTCCAACTAAATAAGTAACATGAATTAAATAAATAAGGAACTGATAAACAGCGACGAGCTATGCAAATACAGTTTATTTCAGCAATTTCAGTAAAGAATAGGCATGCTTTCAAATTTAGCAATTTTAAGTCAAATCAGTTCGTGCTTAAGTGCCAGATGTCAAGTCTTTCAGAGAGTTGCACAACAAGGACATATAACAGCTAAGTGTAGCAATAATTGAAATCAAGTGCAGTATCTCAAGACAACGGTCACTCGGCCCATCTCAGCAGCTCAATTGCCGGGCTCTCAGCCCTCTATAATCATAATAAATAGGTACCTGCACTCATTGAGGTGTGCAGACTCCGGAGTGGATCCTTCAACCCAAGCACTATAATCCACACGGACAACTCACGTATTATGATATCAAAGGAAGATCTGCACGGACAACTCACGTGATGCACGGACAACTCACGTGCTATAATATTAATGTCTCAATGCATGTCCCTAGGCCTCACTCAGTCACAAACCTCCCTAGTCTCTCGGGCTCTCAGAAATCATATACAATAGCCCAAACAGAGATAATATCATGTATCAACAATGACCAGTAAGAGACGGAGGCATAATAAGCAAGAAAAGCTATGACTGAGTACAAAACAACAATTAGCAGCTAATTCAGCAAGTACACGACCTCACAGGTCTCAACAACGATAACATAAGACCTAAAAATGATTTCTAACATGAAGTGTGGTCATGTTCCATGAAACAGAGGGAACATGTAGCAAAAGGTAAGTTATTCAATTCCACAGTCTCACGGGATGGACCGAGTCACAATCCATTCACTACACGCCCACACGCCCGTCACCTAGCATGTGTGTCATCTCCAAAATATTCATACAACACGAAGTTCGGGGTGTTGTACACTCAAGACCAAATTTATAACTATTACTTACCTCAATCCGAGAAAAATCCTACTTCGCAATGCCTTTGCCTCTCAAATCGGCCTCCGAACGTCCCGAATCTACCCACAAGTAATACAACACAATCAGTATAGGCTAAAAGAATCAATTCCACAATAAAAATGCTATATTATAGCCAAAATCTAAAATCAGCTCAAACCCGGCCCCTAGGCCCATGTCTCGACATCTGAAAAAAGTCAAAAAACTCGGAAGCCCATTCACTCATGAGTCTAACCATACTAATTTTTCTCTAATCCGATAACAAAATCCCATTCAAAACCCCAAAATTCTAACTCAAGAACACTTCATCGTCTTCCCTAATTTTTCACCCCAAATCACAAATTAGATGATAAAATCAAAGATAGAATCATGGGATTTAACCAAAACCAAGTGAAAAACACCTATTCCAATCAACTCCCTGAAAATCCCTTCAAAAATCGCCCAAATTCGTGGTCTCTAGGGTAAAATATGAAAAATGGATTCAAACCCTCGATTTTGAAATTTAATACTACCTAACTAGATTCCTTCTTCGCGAATGTGAACTACCTCTCGCGTTCGTGTGGACCACTTAGACTACCTCTCTCCCTTCGCGAACGCGAAGCTTTACCAGCTCAACTCATCATGAACGTGTCCCTCACCTCGTGAACGCGTAAGAGGAAACTAGCAACATCAAAAACCAGCAGATCAGCAATCTCTCAAAGGCCATGGTTGATCCGTTGACCACCCGAAACTCATCCGAGGCCCTAGAGACCTCAACCAAACATATCAACACATCCCAATACATCATACGAGCTAAGCCGAACATTCAAATCACTCAAAACAACATCGAAACACCAATTTACCCCCAGATTCAAACGTAAGAACTTCTAAATATCCGAATTCCACAAACGATGTCGAAACCTACCAAACCATGTCCTAATGGCCTCAAATTTAGCACAAAAGTTAGAAATGACACCAAAAACCTATTCCAACTTCCAGAAATCCAGTTCGACCCCGATACCAAAATTTCCATTACCGGCCAAAATTGCCAAAATTTCAACTTTCGCCAATTCAAGCCTAATTCTACTACGGACCTCCAAATCACATTTTGGACGCACTCCTAAGTCCAAAATCACCTAACGGAGCTAACAGTACCATCAAAATTCAAATTCGAGGTCGTTTACACATAAGTCAACTTTTTCAACTTAAGCTTTCAACTAAGAGACTAAGTGTCTCAATTCACTCCAAAACCACTCCAGACCCAAACCGACTAACCTGGTAAGTCACAACATAGCTGTAAGACACAAAAGAAGCAAAACAATTTGGGAACGGGGCTATAACTCTCGAAACAACTGGTCGGGTCATTACATCCTCCCCCTCTTAAACAAATGTTCATCCTTGAATGGGTCAAGAAATATATCTGGACCCATAAATAGGTGTGATATCCGCTTCGCATCTCCCATTCAGCCTCCCGAGTAGCCTCCTCCACGGGCTGACCTCTCCACTGCACTTCTACTGAAGCTATATCCTTTGATCTCAACTTTTAGACCTGCCGCTCCAAAATAGCCACCGACTATACATCATAAGTCAAATCACCATCCAACTGAACCATGCTGAAATCCAAAACATGGGATGAATCGCCAGTATCCTTTCGAAGCATAGAAACATAAAATACTGGATGCACACTCAATAAGCTAGGTGGAAAATCAAGCTCATAGGCCACATCTTCAATCCTCCGAAACACCTCAAAAGGCCCAATAATATGGGGATCAACTTGCCCTTGTTCCCAAATCTCATAATACATTTCATGGGTGAAATCTTCAGTAAAACCTTCTCCCCAACCATGTAAGACACATCACAGACCTTTCTGTCAGCATAACTCTTTTGTCTTGACTGCATCGTGCGAAGCCACTCTTGAATCACTTTAACCTTATCTAATGCATCCTAAACCAAGTCTATACGCAAAAGCCTAGCCTCACCCAACTCAAACCAACCTACCAGAGATCTACACTGCCTCCAATATAAAGCCTCATACGAAGCCATCTGAATACTCGACTAATAACTGTTGTTGTAAGAAAACTCCGCGAGCGGCAGAAACTAGTCCCATGAACCACTAAAATCAATGACACATGCATGCTACATGTCCTCCAATATCTGAATAGTGCGCTCAGACTGTCCGTCCATCTGAGGATGAAATGTTGTTCTCAACTCAACTTGAGGCCTAACTCTTGCTACGCGGCTCTCCAAAACTATTATGTGAAATGCGTGCCTCTGTCTGATATAATGGAAACTGCCACACCATGCAGGCGAACAATCTCTCTAATGTAAATCTCAGGCAACCGGTCTGAAGAATAGGTAGTACTCATAGGAATGAAGTGCGCAAACTTGGTTAGCCAATCCATAATCACCCAAATATCATCGAACGAAGTTTGTGGGAGCCCAACTACGAAGTCTATGGTGATCCTCTCCCACTTCCACTCTGGAATCTCAATCTGCTGAAGCAAGCCACCCGGTCTCTAATGCTCATATTTCACCTACTGACAATTGAGATACCGAACTACAAATCCAACTATATGTTTCTTCATTCTCCTCTACCAATAGTGCTGTCTCAAATCCTGGTACATCTTCGCGGCACTCGGATGGATGGAATACCATGAGCTATGGGCCTCCTCCATAATCAACTCCCGAAGCCCATCTACATTGGGCACACATATCTGGGCCCCTTCCTCAATACCCGATCATCTCCAATAGTCACATATCTGGAATCATCATGCTTAACCTTATCCTTGAGGACAAGCAAATAAGGATCATCATACTGGCATTCTCTAATGCGATCAAACAAGGAAGACCGAGAAACCACACAAGCTAGAACCCGACTGTGCTCCGAAATATCCAATCTCATTAGCTGGTTCGCGAAAGCCTGAATATCACTCGCAAGAGGTCTCTCCCTGTCACGCCCCAAATTCAAGGAACATGACCAGCGCCCGACCGGGTAGCCCCAGTCAAGCGGACCTAGGTGCCTTTCCTAACCCACGTGATACCCCATGTTTTCCTTACTCAATATTCCAAGAACTAGCCATATAATTAATTTAGAACACTTTTTTTTTCGCAAAACATACATACATACATAATAGTTAGTGAAATTACCAATTCGTTTCCCGATAAATGAAACATGGATATACATAAGCTTCTAACCCACATCCACTATCTACGGAGCCTCTAAAAGTACGACAGGATAATACAGTATTTACCGGTAACAAGGTTCCGGTTGTACCTTACACAAAATTAAAATAAAACTTCGGACACAAGTGGCCTGAGCCACGCAGGGCCTCGAGAGGAATGGGGCTCACCAAAAAGCTGATGGAAGACGAAGGGGGAGCTATGCTCGGTGGGCTGGAGTACCTGCTGCGGATCCACCTACAATCATAACACGAATGTAGCGCCCCCTGCAAAAGGGACGTCAGTACATTTGAATTGTACTGGTATAACAAACTTACCCTGAGTAACCTCAAGCCATCCACAAGTAACAAACAATAGTGGGAAACAACAATTGAATACACACAAGGAAATCAATCAAGGCAGACAAGCTAACATTCTCTCCTTTTCCCCATCATCATTTCCACATTTTCAATTTTACAATGTCCTCATATTTCATTTCAATAGTGATATCGATCACTTTCCACCCTTATTACCTCGGTCACCCTTATTACCGAGGCCACCCTTATCACCAAAACCCACACCTTATTACTTCGTGTTGCGGCGCGCAACCCGATCCCACCGAGCAATCACAATTCACAAACAATACCACAACAATAATAATTTACAAGGATAACAACAACAAGTTTCAAGAGCAACAACCACAAATCTCAATAACAATAGCAACACATCTCAAGGACCAACAGCACAGCTCACAAAGGGTTTTATATGACTATCCGTTCCATTTCCATCTTTTTCAACAGCCCGTTGTACCATTTAGATTACAACAATAGTTTTCAACGACTAACCACAAAGGATATTATCACAGTTATTTCAATTTCACCACTTTCAATTCCTTTATATCACCTATTCCACAGTTCTTACCATATAACATGTTCACAATCACAACTTGGTTTATTGCCATTTACTTGCACAATCATATCGGATGTCTTAACCAATAACGCATAAGGCACAATATTTATATGAATTCACAAATAGTGTACACAAGTAAACACATCCTGCTCACAAGAGTTTAACTTCACAACTAATCCATGGATATATCACATACCAAGTATTCGGGCACCAAACAAGGCGATTTTACAAAGGTTAAAGTTAGACATACATACCTAGAGCTGAATTCCTTTCTAATTTCTACTTCCAATTCACCAAAAATCTAGCAACGTCAATATAGTGCACAAATTAATACACATAACTTAGAACTAAAGTTCACAATTTCTACTTAAACTTATTTAGGTTATTAACCCCTTCCTTGCACAAGTCTTCACTCCCACCTAATTACTCCTACTAGATTTTAGGTTTTAATAGACATGCATGAATGATTTCACCGATTATTTT
>MU671645.1:29543-53080 GCA_026770625.1 Nicotiana glauca | reverse complement strand
CCCCCCCCCCCCCCCCCCCGCCAGTTCAAACCAAAAATTCAATAAGAAGGGTTAGGGATTTTACCTGTAAGAAAAGGGGTAAGAAGATAAATTTGAAATTTCCCAGCCCGGATGGTTTTGAAGAACCAAATTTTGGAGAAGATGACTTTCTCTCTCAAGACCCTTTCTTCACTCTCTCTTATTTTGTTCAGAAAGATCGTTAAAATGAGGGGTTGGGGTGCTTTATTAAAAAGGGGTCGGGTTTTAAAATGTAGAAAAATAGAAGCCCGAGCAAGATCTGCGGTCGCATTCTGCGATCGCAAAATTGAAATGCGGTCCGCAAATTGGACCACAGAAATGCACCCAAAACTCTGAAGGGTCTGCTTGGGTCTGCGATAGGAATGCGGTCCGCATTCCTTTTATGCGGTCGCATTTTGCACCACAGAATTGACCTCTACAAATCCTTGAGGAATTTATGCGATGATTATGCGGTCCGCATATTGATTATGCGATCGCATATAGGACCGCATTTTCAATATCAATTTTGGCAATTCTTCTGCTTCACTCTGCGGCAGAAATACGGTCCGCATAGCTGATCTGCGACCACATAATGGAAATTTTCTAGAAAATTGATTCTTTTGAGCACACGATTTTTACGGGGCCTTACACTCCCTAACAGGAATGAATGCAAGAATGCCCATACTCACTGTCGTCCTACTCAAGGCATCGGGCACCATATTGGCCTTTCCCGGGTGATACGGAATAGCAATATCATAGTCCTTAGCAGCTCCAACCACCTCCGCTACCTCAAATTAAGATCCTTCTATTTGAACAAGTGCTGGAGGCTATGATGATCAGTAAACACCTCACAAGACACACCATAGAGATACTGCCTCCAAATCTTCAACGTATGAACAATGGCAGCAAACTCCAAATCATGAACATGGTAGTTCTTCTCATGGGGATTCAACTGGAGCGAAGCACCCTCCTACATCAAGACACACCCAATGCCGACCCAAAAAGTATCACAGTATGTTAGATCTAATTTTAATGATAAAAATAATATATCTGTGCAGGAAATCAATCAGAGAAGATCAAGGAATCAAGGAGCTACTACGAGATTGCTGAAGTCAATCTGGATGCTTAAGGAAATAAATCAACCAGCAAATATTACAAATAAATCAACAAAGATCATGGACAACTGCAATGGAAAGAATTTTGGCAAACCTAAACGTAATGTAACAGTCAAGGCCAGCATATTCAATCTGGATTCTGAAAAGAAGATTAGCTGAGCTACCAATTGTGGAAGGACCAACAATCAAGGAGTAAACCCTCATCATCAACAGCTGTAGAAGGAAAGCAATCAATTTCGATCAATCTCCTCTTATCAATGAAAAGCAACGGCTAGCAATCTTATTCTTGGAAAGAATCAATCTCTTTCCAAGGATTAAATCCCTTGGGTTGTCAAATCTTGTCAGTAAGAGGACGTCACCTAAGTATTTATACTTAGCATCCAGCATTAGACCATATACTTTGATCAAACCAAAAATCCTCTCTTTATTCTACTGCAAACAAATATTGTAGTTCTTTGAGACCTGCTCTGTAACAAGTCAGAGAAAGAGGAGAGTATAACACTAGTGAGGCATTGTATCAAAAGAGATAAGTGTTATAGGAACTGAGTTATCACATCATTGTACTCGAAGAAACGCATTTGATAAAGAGAACTCCCTTGCAACCCATGGGGACTGGACTTGGATTCACATTAAATCCAAACCAGTATAAAATTCTGGTGTCTTTAATTCCTGCACTTACTTTTTGCACTTTTTTTATTTTTCTATTACAACTGTTATGTTATTGCATCCAGTCGACTAATTGAAAAACCTATCAACTAATAGAGATTAAGAGATTAAGATTAAAAAAATATACAATTCATCCCTCCCCCTCCCCCCTCTTGTACTTTCAATTGGTATCAAAGCTTGGCTCACATTCTATTTTTGCTTAACAGCTTGTGAGAAAAGATCATGGCAAATCAAGTCATCATAGGAGCTCTCTTCCAGGAAGGAACTTCACAAGTTATACCACCATACTTCAATGATCAATATTTCTCTCACTAGAAGATTCAGAAATACAAAGAAAGAAAGAATTCCGCCTAGACGATCCAGGCAATACAACGAACAGGACAAAAATGATGGAAAATGCTATGAGTATGGAAGATTTGGACATATTCAAGCTGATTGCCCAGAACTAAAAAGAAAAATTTCTAGAGTCTTTAACAAGAACAAATCTTTTGGAAGTTGGAGTGATGAAGACAGTTTAGAACATAAAGAGATAGCAAATCTTTTCTTCATGATGATTTTGGAAAACGAGATGAACAAATCCTGAGGATGCAGGACAGATGAGCACACTTCAGATGACGAAGGCAAGGATGACAATGAAAACTATTTCATGGCACGAGGTGAAACAAGTGAGGTCAGATCTTATAATTGTGAAAGATGCAATGAATTGCAGGATATTCTTGATTTAACTTTGAAAGAATCTCAAAAAATGATGAATGGGCTTAACAGACAAAATAAAGAGGTTAAAGACTGGAAACTCAAACATGAAGTATGTGAAATTGAAAAAGAAGTACTTCAAGAAAATTTTGAGGAATTGCAAATGCAACTTAATGGCATGTGCAAATCCACCAGTCGCAGTTCTGTCAGGTCAAACCAGGCGACTTACAAGTCAACTGGAAAAGGACCAGCCAGAACAAAGTCTACTAGTACTAACACTAATGAAAGACCTAAAGGTGGACTAATAAAAGACCTAAAGGTGGGTTAGAAGTTACGTGTCACTACTGTAACAAAAGTGGGCACAAATATTCTATTTGTCTTTCGTAAAGCAAACATGTCAGGATGGGTTTGGAAACCAAAAAATAATTTTGAATCTAGCAATACTAACCCTCCAAGACCCAAGCAATCTTGGGTACCTAAAAGAAAGTAATCTCTGTATTTTGTAGGAACCACAGAATAAGCCGCAAAGGAAAATGGTATCTAGATAGTGCATGTTCCAGTCACATGACAGGTGACAAAAACCTATTCAAAGAAGTTACAAAAAATTGATGGAAGAAGTTTTAAATTTGGGGATGACTCAAAAGGTAAAATAATTGGTACTGGAACAATTCCCTTCAATAGAAATTGTGATATCACTGAAGTATATCTCGTCGATGGACTCAACTACAATCTCCTGAGCATAAGTCAACTATGCGACTCAGGATATGAGGTAAACTTTAAGAAAATGGGTTGTGCTATTGAAGACGAATCAAGTAAAACAGTCCTCCCTGGTAAAAGGTGTGGAAATGTTTATATCCTTGATGGTCTTAAAAAGATAGATGGTCATATTTGCTTATCATCCATGTTTGATAATCCATGGTTATGGCATAGTAAACTTGGTTAAGCTAGCATGCATTTGATAGAAAAATTGTCCAAACATGAGTTAGTTGTTGGCCTACCCAAATTGAATTTTTCTATAACTCATATATGTGATGCATGCCAAATTGGTAAGCAGACCAGAAACTCTTTCAAAAATAAAGATATTGTATCTATTTCTAAACCTTTGCAATTGCTTCATATGGACTTATTTGGGCCTACTAGAACTGCTAGTATAGGAGGAAAAAGATATGCTTTTGTTATTGTTGATGATTATCCACGCTTCACTTAGGTAATTTTCTTATCTCATATGGATGAAGCATTAAAAAATTTTGAAGTTTTCTGTAAAAAGGTTGAAAGAGAAAAGGGATATCTGATCTCAACAATTCAAAGTGATCATGGAGGAGAATTTAAAAGCAGAGCATTTGAAGATTTCTGTAATGATCAGGGATACAGTCATAACTTCTCTGCACCACGATCACCACATCAAAATGGGGTTGTATAAAGAAAAAACAGAACCCTCCTAGATATGGCAAGAACTATGTTACTTGATCATGCACTGCCAATTCTGTTTTGGGCAGAAGGTGTAAGTACAACATGCCACATTTTTAACCGATGTCTCATAAGGCCCATTCTGAAGAAGTCTCCCTATGAATTATGGAAAGGTAAACGTCCAAATATCAGTTACTTTCATCCCTTCGGAAGTAAGTGTTTTATTCATAACAACGGTAAGGACAACCTTGGAAAATTCGATCCAAGAAGTGACGAAGGTATTTTTCTGGGTTATTCATTAAATAGTAGATCATTTAGAGTCTATAATAAATGCACATTATGTGTGGAAGAATATGTACATGTTATATTCGATGAAAATAATCCCTTGGTCGAGAAAAAAATTACTGCAGGTAATGAAGATCAAGCTCAAGAAAGTCGGGAGACAAGCAAATCTTAAGAATCAACTGATATATCTTCTATGATAGAGTCAAATAATGAAATTAGCAGCAGTGTACCAGATCATCCAATTGAGTCAACTAAAAATGTCGTACGTCCAAATGAATGGAGAAGCGAGCCTGAATATCCTCAAAAATTTATCATTGGGGATCCAAGTGAAGGAATGAAAACTAGGGGAGCCCTCAAAAAGAAAGAAAATGTAGCATTAATCTCTCAAGTTGAACCAAAAAAAGTAGAAGAAGCTCTGAAAGATTCAAGTTGGGTTCAAGCAATGCAGGAAGAGTTAGATCAGTTTGATAAAAATCAGGTGTGGAATCTGACACCAGAACCTGAAAATTTCTCTGTAATCAGAACAAAATGGGTCTTCAAAAATAAATTGGATGAGGATGGAAAGTTCGTAAGAAATAAAGCCAAACTAGTTGCTCAGGGATATTCAAAACAGGAAGGAGTCGACTATGACAAAACCTTCGCTCCAGTAGCTCGCTTGGAATCTATTCGAATTCTTTTGGCATATGCATCATTCAAAAAATTTAGGCTATTTTAGATGGATGTTAAAAGTGCCTTTTTGAATGGATTTATTGAAGAAGAAGTGTACGTGAAACAACCGTCCGGGTTTGTATATTCAAAGTTTCCCTACCATGTATATAAGCTCACTAAGGCACTATATGGACTAAAGCAAGCTCCACGTTCATGGTATGATAGACTTAGTTCTTTTCTTATTGATCATGGCTTCACAAGAGGTAAAGTAGACACTACCTTGTTTATTAAAAGATCATCAGAAGGTAATCTCATTATTCAAATTTATGTAGATGATATTATATTTGGTAGTGCTAACCCTATTATGTTCAAGAAATTTTTAAATCTTATGCAAAGTGAATTTGAAATGAGCATGATGGGAGAGCTAACATTCTTTATTGGACTCCAAATTCAACAATCTGAAGAAGGAATATTTATATGTCAGACCAAATACACAAAGGAACTGATTCAAAATTTGGCATGAACAATGCGAAATACATTGGCACACCTACGAGTCCTTCAACAAATCTAGACAAAAATGAACAGGGAATCCCTACTGATGAAACTAAATATCGTTCAATGATCGAATCATTACTGTATCTGACATCAAGTCGACCGAATATTATGTTTAGTGTGTGTAAATATGCCAGGTTCCAGTCAGCTCCTAAGGAATCTCAACTTATTGCAGTAAAGAGAATCATTCGATATCTCATTGGGATTGTATCTCATGGACTATGGTATCCTCGCTCTAACTCTTTTAAAATAGAAGGTTTTTTTTATGCTAACCTTGCAGGTAACAAGGAAGATAGAAAAAGCACTAGTGGTATGTGTCAATTACTTGGAAAGGCATTGATATCCTGGAATAGTAAAAAACAAGCATCAGTTGCATTATCTACCACTGAAGCTGAATACATTGCTATTGGACAATGCTGTGCACAATTACTGTGGATGTCACATCAACTGGGTGACTATGAACTTTCTTTTAAACCTATAAAAAAAATTTATGATAATTCTAGTGTTATTTGTCTTTCAAAAAATCCTGTGCATCATTCTAGAGCAAAGCATATAGATATTAAGTATCACTTTATTAGAGATCATGTTCTTAAGGGAGACATAGAAATATCTTTTATTGGAACTACTGATCAGTTAGCAGATATTTTTACCAAGCCACTATTAGAGGATAGATTTTGTGCTTTAAGAAAATTACTTGGCATTACTTGCTTAACTAATAACCTATAGGACTTGTGTGCACTACAGTATTTTTGCAGGTGTAATAATTGTACTTTACTCATGCATTAAGTATGCCTCTATTTTCTTTCCCTCGCTTTTCTTTTTCTTTCACATCAGTTCGTCATTCAAAGTTGGAAAGCCAATCATCGCATCCCTTCAACTGACACCTTTTCCTTTTTTGGACTCAACCGTCAGAAGGTTCTCTTCTTAATGTAGAGAACCTCCTTCAATCACTTTCATCCCTGTAATAAAAAACCCTTCTCCAAAGCTCCGAACAAACCACAATCCTTTAATGGCCAAACAACACAGAAATCTCTCCACATCTACCAGAAAAAGTACCCGCTCCAAAGAAAAACCCCCTTCTGTGCCCCCAGAACAAGTAGACCTAGGGTCCGACCACTGAGGTTTCGCTTCTTCACAAGGAGCTTTTTCTGATCACTCTCAAACCTTAGGAGAAAAATCCCTAGGAAAACGCCCTATGGAAGACCCCTTGTTTCCTCTACCCCAAAGAAATCAAAGCTTGATCTCTCTGAACCTCTAGAATTCGACCTGAATTTCTGGGATTCTCCAAATAGGGATACCTTCATTGCTCTGAAGGACAAGCCCATTGCTCATGGAAGGTTAGTCGATCTTGACGACGTGGAAGCCTTAAATTGTAAGGTCAAAAACCTTTTGGTTTATCAAGGGTGGGCTAAGTTTCTCTATATTCCTCCGCCTAAGTCTATGAACCCCTGGTAAAGATGTTTTATGCTAATCTCCGCTCCAGTAAGCCTGACAGGTTGGAATCCTTAGTATCAGGTAAGCGCATTATTCTTGATTGTGCCCTGTTTGATTCACTTTTTCAGTGCCGATGTTCTGGTTTACCTATGCTTTTCAAAAATACATGGCCCGATGATTTTGAAATTTCCTTTGACCAAGCAAAATAGTGTATTGCTAAGTGTCCCTCTAACTCCCTTCCCAACCAGTTAGGTCCCAGTGATGTTAGTTTCGAAACTCGTATTTTGGCTCACATTGTAGCAACTACTCTACTTCCCCGCACTGGTTCTTTATCAACCTTCTCTCAAAGACACCTTCTTAGTGTACTGCCTTGTGACCAAACTCAAAGTCAAGTTATCCTCCTGGGTTATCAATTTCATGATTGAAAGTGCTGAAGATCCCACCAGTCTACCCTATGGCATTGCCATCACTCACATTCTGGAATCTCATAAAATTTCTCTGTCCAACTATCCCTTTATCTCTATTTTTAAATCCTACAACTCTAGAGCCTTTGAAAGTATGGGGTATGTGAGTGTTAAGGGCTTCTGGGTTAAGAAGCACGAAGGTGAAGTTAAGTATGCTCCTATAGAACCCAAATCTAAACCACCTACCTCTCACCGCAGCCTTGGTGATCTTGATCTTGATGAAAAACTTCGTGCCATTAGCACTCAACTCTCTGAAATCAAAAATCTCATCACAGCCACTCAGTCTACTGTTGGTGACATTTATTCCATCTCCAAGGAAACCGGATCTAATGTGTCAAAGATAAGAGTTGTTGTTCTCAAAGTTATGGAGAATGCGGCCAAAGCTTTCAGGGAAATTCATGACAGCTTGGATGGAGTGAGCATCTCAGCAAATGCTAGATTTTAACAATTGAAGGAGGCCATCCGCAACACTCTTACCTATTTTTTGCATTATTAATGTGGTCGATTAAGACAATTTTTTTGCGGTGCTGTTTTTGGGCTGTTATCTCAGCCATTAGACAATTTCTGCTTTTATCTTGCTTTAGGTGTTTATGATTGAATCTAATGCTACTATTTAATACTATATTATATTTAGTTCTTGGTCTACTCCCTCTTTGCTGATGCCAAAAGGGGGGAAAGAGTATATTATGTATCTGTACAGGTATAGTTGACTATGGCACAAGTAGCAAGAGTTGACTTCAACCATGGACTAGTCAACTGACTCATCAACTGCATGAACTGAGGGGGAGTGCCATGAACCTTAACCGCATACATTGAGGGGGAGTAAAACTCAAGGAAGTCAACTAGTGTTTATACATATATATTATTTTGCCATTATCAAAAAGGAAGAGATTGTTAGATCTAATTTTAATGATACAAATAATATATCTGTGGAGGAAGTCAATCAGAGAAGATCAAGGAATCAAGGAGCTACTATGAGATTGCTGAAGCCAATCTGGATGCTTAAGGAAAGAAGTCAATCAGCAAAGATTACAAATCATCAGCAAAGATCATGGACAACTGCAATGGAAAGAATCTTGGCAAACCTAAACGTAAGGAAACAATCAAGGCCAGCATATTCAATCTGGATTCTGAAAAGAAGATTAAATGAGCTGCAAATTGTGGAAGGACCAACAATCAAGGAGTAAACCCTCATCATCAACAGCTGTAGAAGGAAAGCAATCAATTTCGATCAATCTCCTCTTATCAATGAAGAGCAACGGCTAGCAATCTTATTCTTGGAAAGAACCAATCTCTTTCCAAGGATCAAATCCCTTGGGTTGTCAAATCTCATCAGCAAGAGGATTTCACCTAAGTATTTATACTCATCATCCAGCCTTAGACCACATACTTTGATCGAATCGAAAATCCTCTCTTTATTCTACTACAAACAAACATTGTAGTTCTTTGAGACCTGTTGTGTAACAAGTTAGAGAAAGATGAGAGTATAACACCTGTGAGGCATTGTATCAAAAGAGACAAGTGTTATAGGAACTGAGCTATCACGTCATTATACTTGAAGAAAAGCATTTGATAAAGAGAACTCCCTTGCAACCCAAGGGGACTGGACTAGGATTCACATTGAATCTGAACCAGTATAAAATTCTGGTGTCTTTAATTCCTGCACTTACTTTCTGTGCCTTTTTACTTTGCTATTATAACTGTTATGTTATTGCATCCAGTAGACTAATTGAAAAAAAAGTCAACTAATAGAGATTAAAATTTAAAAAAATATACAATTCACCGCCCCCCTTGTACTTTCACAATATACGGTATAAGAACCAGAAGCTGATGGTAGAACTAGAACTGGAGTTGTGGTCAAGGTAGTCTTGAGCTTCTGAAAGCTCGCCTCGCACTCGTCCGACCACTTGAAAGGAGCACCCTTTTGGGTCAATTTGGTCAAGGGCGATGTAATAGAAGAGAAAACCTGAACGAACCGATGGTAATAACCAGCCAAAGCAAGAAATCTCGGAATCTCTATAGCTGAGGACGGTCTGGTCCAACTCTGAACCGCCTCTATCTTCTTTGGATCAATCTGACTACCCTCACTGGAAACCACGTTCCCCATCAACGCCACTAAATTGATCCAAAACTCACACTTGGAGAACTTAGCATACAGATTCTCCTCCCTAAACCACTACAACACAATCCGCAAATGCTGGGCATGCTCCTCTTCTCTACGAGAGTACAACAAGATAGCATCAATGAATACAATAACAAACGAGTCAAGGTATGGCTAAAATACAATGTTCATCAGATTCATAAACACTACTGGGCCATTGGTCAGCCTAAAGACATCACAGGGAACTTATAATGACCATATCGGGTCCTAAAAGCTGTCTTAAGAATATCCGAGTCCCGAATCTTCAACTAGTGATATCCTGACCTCAAATCAATCTTGGAGAACACCCTCGCTCCCTGAAGCTGGTCAAATAGATCATCAATACACGGTAAAAGATACTTGTTCTTGATTGTGACTTTATTCAACTACCAATATTCAACACACATTCTCATGGTGCCATCCTTCTTCTTCACAAATAGAACCGGTGCACCCCAAGGTGACACACTAGGCCTAATAATCCCTTCTCAAGGAGTTCCTGAAGTTGCTCCTTCAATTCCTTTAACTAAGCCGGTGCCATACGGTACAATGGAATAGAAATGGGCTAAGTGCCTGGCACCAAATCAATACCGAAGTTAATATCCCTATCTGACGGCATGCCCGGTAGGTCTGTAGAAAACACATCCAAAAAATCTCGCACCACCGGAACAAAATCAATAGTAGGGATCTCTGCACTGATATCCCTCACAAACGCCAAATAAGAAAGACAACCCTTCCCAACCGTACGATGGGTCTTCAAGTAAGAAATCACCCTACTGGGAACATAGTATAAAGAACCTCACCACTCAATCTGAGGCAACCCCGGCATCGCCAACGTTACAGTCTTAGCGTGGCAGTCTAAAATAGCATGATAGGGAGACAACCAGTCCATACCCAATATCACATCAAAATCAACCATACTAAGCAGTAGAAGATCAACTCTAATATACAATCCCCCAATGGTCAGTACACACGACCTAAACACACAGTACACAATAATAGTATCGCCTACCAGCGTAGATACATGACCAGATGAAGCTAAAGACTCATGGGGCATATCCAAGTAATGAGCAAAGTACGATGACACATATGAATAAGTAGAGCCAAGGTCAAATAATACTGAAGCATCTCGGTGACATATTGAGATAATACCCGTGACACAGCAACTGAAGCAATAACATCTGGTCTGGCAGGAAGTGCATAGAAACGGGCCTGACCGCCACCTGATTGGCCTCCCCCTCTTCACCCCGAGCTGACTGGGCGGGTGGTGTAGCTGCTGGTGCTGATGCCATCGACTGAGAACTCTACTGTTGCGTCCCACTCAACAACCAAGGGCAATCTCTCTTGATATGGCCAAGATCCCTGCACTCGAGACAACCCCTCCTCTAACGGAATTATTGCTCCTAATACCCTATGGAAACCTGATCAGACAAGGCGTGGTGAGAACTCTATGCTAGTAGTGCACTGAATGAAGACTGGCCTGAGTGAGCGATGTGAGGGTTGTGGCTAACTGACGCACCGCGATGAACTGGTTGGGTCGTCTGAGCATGTCTATAGGGACAACCCCTTCCGTGGTGGAACTGACCTTCAGAAGGAATGCCACCAAAACTCCCTAATCCATGAGGCCTCTTGGTCTCTCTCTCAACTCGCTCTTGGCGGCAAACTGACTCTATCTCCCGAGCAATGTCAACAACCTCGTCAAAAGAAGCACCAGACACCCTTTCCCTAGTCATGAGGATCTGCAGCTGATATGTGAGGCCATCAACGAACATCCTAATCCTCTCCCTATCTGTGGGAACCAACCAAATAGTATGACGGACCAACTTAGAAAATCTCATCTCGTACTGCGTCACAATCATATCATCCTGACATAACTGCTCAAACTATTGGCACAACTCCTCTTTGCTGGACAACGGCACATACTTCTCTAGGAAGAGAACGGAGAATGACTGCTATCTAAGGGGCGCTGCACCAATCGTCCTATGCCTCATAAGCCTCCCACCAAGTGATGGCAGCTCCAATAAACTGAAAGGTAGTGAATGAGAGCCCACTAGTCTCCAGAATACCTGTTGTACGTAGAATCCTTTGACTCTTATCCAAGAAACCCTGGGCATCCTCTCCCTCTACACCACTGAAAGTAGGAGGCTGAAGTCTACCAAATCTCTCCAATCGCTACTCATCATCGGGCATGACAAGAACCACATAGTCCTGAGTAGGTGCAACCGGCTAGGCTGGTGGTGCCCCCGGTGTCTGGAGTCCCTGTACCACCTGCTCGGGTGTGCAGGCAGCGGGAGTTTAAGCACCTTTCCTAGCCTAAGAAGTGGCTTCTGCGGCCAGAATAGAGACCATTTGAGAAATACTGGTGCACATGGTCAAGATCTAAGCTAAGGCCGGGAATAACAATGGGCACCGCTGGTGCATGAGCCGGTCCTGTTGGGACATCTACAACCGGAACTTGATCTTGAACTGGGGCAGCTGGTGGATCTGCAGGTGTTTCCCTGGCTGTTGTGCGGGTTGTACCCCTACCCCTACCGCGGCCTCTACCGCGACCTTGGCATCTTGCGGCCCCAACTATTGGTACTGGTGGTTGTCAGTCCTAACCAGTAGCGCGTGTCCTCACCATCTGTAAGAGAATAGAATAACACAAGTTTAATTAGATTTGCACGATAATAATTCAAGAAAGTGAAGTTTCCTAAGGGTTCTGTAGCCTCTCGAAGATAAGTACAGACGTATCTGTACTGATACGCAAGACTCTACTAAACCCGCTCATGACTCGTAAGACCTATGTAACCTAGGCTCTGATACCAACTTGTCACGACCTAAAACTCTAACCTATTGTGATGGCGCATATCGTGGTATTAGGCAAGTCGAAACCATTTCAAACACTTCGATATTTCATTTAAAAGATAATTCAAAGCTTTTTCATAACAAAAAGCTCATAAAAGAGTTAAACTCAAATAAAAAAATACGAAAAAGATAGCCCGACATCAGGGTGTCACTAAGTCATGAGCATCTAAAACCAATCCAGAATCAGAGTTACAAAAGTCCATCAATGTTAAACAGAAAGAAAATATAACAATGGAAGGAGAGAAAAAGGTTGTGGACACCGGCATCTACCTCGTAGTTCTCCGACAGTCAACTATGCACGAATTCAACGACCTCCGTGACCGGTCTCACCTGAATCTACACACAAGGTGCAGGGAGTAACGTGAGTAATTCAAACTTAGTAAGTAACAGAAATAAATAAGAAACTGAGAACCAGTGATGAGCTATGCAAATACAATTTATTTTAGCAATTTCAGTAAAGAATAGACATGCTTTGAAATTTAGCAGTTTTAAGTCAAACCAGTTCGTGCTCAAGTGCCAGATGTCAAGTCTTTCGTAGAGTTTCTCAACAAGGATAGGTAACAGCTAAGTGCAGCAATAATTGAAAACAAGTACATTCTCTCAAGACAACAGTCACTCAGCTCATCTCAACAGCTCAATCACTTGGCTCTCAGGCCTCAATAATCATACTCAATAGGTACATGCGCTCACTAGGGTGTGCGGACTCTGGAAGGGCTCCTTCAACCCAAGCGCTATAATCCGCACGGACAACTCATGTGCTATGATAACAAAGCAAGATCCGTACGGACAACTCACGTGCTATACGGACAGCTCATGTGCTGCACGGACAACTCGCGTGCTATAATATCAATGTCTCACTGCATGTCCCTAGGCCTCACTTAGTCACCAACCTCCCTAGTCTCTCGGGCTCTCAGAAATCATATACAACAGCCCAAATAGAGATAATATCACGTATCAACAATGAACAGTAAGAAACGGAGGCATAATAAGCAAGAAAAGCTATGAATGAATAATAAACAGCAATTAGCAGTAATTTCAGCAAGTACACGACCTCACAGGTCTCAACAATGATAACATAAGGCCTAAACATGATTTCTAACATGAAGTGCAGTCAATTTCCATGAAACAGAGGGAGCATGTAGTAAACAATAAGTTATTCGATTCAGCAATCTCACGGGACAGACCAAGTCATAATCCCTTCGGTGCACGCCCACACGCCCATCACCTAACATGTATGTAACTCCAAAATAGTCACATGACACGAAGTCCGGGGTGTCATACCCTCAGGATCAAATTTGTAACTGTTACTTACCTCAATTCGAGCAAAATCCTACTCTGCAATGCCTTTTCCTCTCAAATCGGTCTCGGAACGTTCTGAATCTAGCCACAAGTAATACAAAACAATCAATATAGATGACAAGAATCAATTCCACAAGAAAAATACCAAATTATAGTCAAAATCCAAAATCGGCTCAAATCCGGCCCACGTCTCGAAATCTGACAAAAGTCACAAAACTCAGAAGCCCATTAACTCACTAGTCTAGTCATACTAAATTTGATCAAATACGATAACAAAATCCCATTCAAAACTCCAAAATTCTAACTCAAGAACACTTCATCTTCTTCCCCAATTTTCACCCTAAATCACAAATTAGATGATAAAATCAAAGATAGAATCATGGGATTTAACCAAAACCAAGTGAGAAACACTTACCCCAATCAACTCCCTGAAAATCCCTTCAAACATCACCCAAATCTGTGGTCTCTAGCTCAAAATATGAAAAATGAGTCAAACCGTCAATTTTGAAATTTAATATTACCTGCCCAGATTCCATCTTCGCGAACATGAACTACCTCTCACGTTCGCGTGGACCACTTAGACTGCCTCTCAAATTAACCCTTCGCGAACGCGAGCTACACTTCGTAAATGCAAATCTTTACTAGCTCAACTCATCGTGAACGCGTCCCTCAACCCGCGAACGCGTAAGAGAAAACCAGCGACAGCAAAAACCAGCATATCAGCTATCTCTCAAAGGCTAAAATTTATCTGTTTAACTCACCTAAGACCTTGGGACCTCAACCAAATATACCAACACGTCCCAATATATCATACGAACTTATTCTAACCTTCAAATCACTCAAAATAACATCAAAACACCAATTTACCCCCGGATTCAAGCCTAAGAACTCTAAACTTCTGAATTCCACAAACGATGTTGAAACCTACCAAACCACGTCTGAATGGCCTCAAATTTTGCACACAAGTCAAAAATGACACCACTAACCTATTACAACTTCCGAAAACCCAATCCGACCCCGATATCAAAATTTTCATTGCCGGCCAAGATCGCCAAAATTTTAGCTTTCGCCAATTTAAGCCTACTTCTACTACGGACCTCCGAATCACATTGCGGGCACGCTCCTAAGTCCATAATCACATAACGGAGATAACGGGACCATTAAAATTTAAACTCGAGGTCGTTTACACATAAGTCAACATCCGGTCAACTTTTTCAACTTAAGGTTTCAACTAAGAGACTAAGTGTCTCAATTCACGACAAAACCACTCCGAACCCAAACCGACTAACCCGGTAAGTCACAACACAGTTGTAGAACACAAAAAAGAAGAAAAATGGGGGAACGGGGCTATAACTATCGAAACGACCGGCGGGGTCGTTACAAGAAATCATGACGTATTTGAGATTTCAAGTCTCATAAAAAATTTCTTAAAATTTCTTTCTTAAACTTAAATTACAGGGAATCTTACTGAAATGTCCCAAATAAGTCCTAACTTACCAACATCTAGCCATTAATCATAGACTTACCAAAACTAGCCAAGCACATATAAAAAATTAAAAACCCAAATAAATAAGAATTCTTTTTCTTCAAGAATCACAACAAAAGATCTTCGTCCATATTTTTAAGCGTGATCAGCAATATTAGATGCAAGGCGAAAAGGAAATTTTATGGATTAGGTAGCAAACAAAGTGATGAAATACAATTTCATAGACGAGGTAGGAAAAAGGGTCCTTTTTCAATAGGTATAGTTAAAATTCATTGAAAACATATAGATGAATCAATATACAAATTTGAGGAAAATTGGAGGATTGGAGGCGATTTAGTATCAAAATTCATAGTTAAAATCGAGTTCAAAAAATTCTTCTACGATATATGTATCAAACATATATCACATATGTATCTCCCACACAGATATACATGGATATATATGTGATACACATGTGATACAAATATGATACGTATGTGATACACATCATCTTTTTCCATGTTCATCTTCTACTTTGAATTCTCAATTCAAACCACCTCAAAACTCTACAAAATCATCCTAAAACTGAGATTTAAACTTCTTAAGATGTATCCAATCTATCCCAACAATACCCACTCAAAATAAAGCAAAAATTTGATCCTTTTTTTTTCTATAAATAGTTAATTGGCTAATATTAATAATATTTTATGAATTGACTATTTTTTTACTAACTCACTTATGGGCTGACATAATTAATAATTTTATTAAATTATACTATATGATTTTTTTTTAAAAGAGTACGCAATTAACAAATCTAAAAAAATTATTAATAAGTTTTACGAGGACAACTCGAATTATTTCTTGATTCTTGTCCCTGATTTATTTTCCCTAGTTCGAGGGCTTTGCGTAAATTCTAAAGGAAAAATACTAGCTATGTCCATTTATAAGTAGCTTAATTACAAAAATTGGCCAATTCATAAAATGTTACTAATATTAGCCAATTAGCTATTTGTAGCAAAAAAAGTCAAAGTTTTATTTTCTTTTGAGTGAGTGTTATTAGAATAGATTAGGTACATCTTAAGGAGCTTGAATCTCAGTTTTGGGATGATTTGGTGGGGTTTTGAGGTGGTTTGAATTGAAAATTTGAAGTTGAAGATGAGCATGAAAAAAAAATATGTGTATCACACTGTGTATCATTTGTGTATCACATATGTATCATATTTGTATCAAATGTGTATCACATGTATATCTATGTATATTTGTGTGTATGATACATATTTGATACATGTGTTGTAGAAGAGCTTTTTGAACTCGATTTTAATTACGAATTTTGATACCATATCAGTACAAATCACCTCCAATCTTCCTTAAATTTTGTATATTGACTCAGATATATATTTTCAGTGAATCTTAACCATACCCATTGGAAAACAATCCTTTTTTTTCTTAGATTTTTGGGATCTTATATATATATATATATATATTTCGTAATCTTAAATGTTACATCATCCATGAAATTTCTTTTCCGTCTTTCATTTAATGTTGCTAACACGCTTAAAAATACGGAAGGAGATCTTTGCGTGTGATTCTTGGAGATAAAGAACCTTATTTCTGTGGGTTTTCAATTTTTATATGTGCTTTGCTAATTTTAATAAGTCTATGATGGTTAGAAGTTGGTAAATTGAGACTTTTTTGTGACATTTCTGCGAAATTCTCAATTTTAAATGAGAAAATTTCCCAAGCCACTATTGTTTAGTAGTTATTAGCTTGCTATAACTACCATTTACTAAATTACTTCCGATAGCTATGTTTTCAGTTGTTATAGACAGTGTTCGATGTATTTTTTATACTGTATTTATGAATATAGTAGCAAGACTTAGCGAAAAATAGGGGAATCCAGCTAAGCAGAGAATGTATTCGACTATATTCGCGAGCTGTATTCGTGAATACATTAACGTAAATCTGCGGAAAAAATGATCCTTTCAGCTGTTTAAAAACGGTAAGTGAATCAATTAACGCGATAGACTCCTAATATAACTCAACTAACTCAATTATAACACGCAATATTTGTATTTCCAATTATAGAATATTCTCAGCCGAAAAATACCCCAAAACAGAGCAATCGCTAGAGATTAAATCCTGCCTTTCTTTGTTGCTATCGTTCGTGGAAGTTCTGTTTACTAAATAAAATTCGAAATTCATACAAATATATAAAACAACCGGTATAATTCGATTTTACATATGGCAAGTTTACTCGTACATACTGTAGATATATTTGAATACATATGAATACAAACTGCAATATATATATATACACTACAATCTACTGAATACATATGAATACATAATGCTTAATATATAGTGGAATGCATATGAATACATACTGTAGATATATTTGAATACATATGAATACAAACTTTATTATATATACACTACAATTTGCTGAATACATATATGAAGACATAATGCTTAATATATAGTGGAATACATATGAATACATACTGTAGATATATTTTGAATACATATATACATATGATGAATACATTCAATAGTTTACTAAAGGATTATTTTTAGTAAACTGCTGAATACATACTGCACATATATTTTGAATATATACATACTGCAAATATATTTGAATACATATGAATACAAACTGTTGAATATATACTGTTGCACAAAACAGTAAAACAAAGTGAAGCTTTGAAATTATAAACTACTAAATAAATACTTTGAATACAATGCATAAAGGGAATACATGAGTTGTTCTAACAGAAAACAATCTTTACCAAAACAATATTAAAAAAACTATCTTCATAGAAAACTATCTTCAAAAACTATATTCTGCGATAACTATTCTAAAACTATCTTCACAGAAGTATCCGAATCTGTCATTCGTTTAACAATCGTTACGAGGTGCTTCATTGTCCCTTATGGCATCGGCGTCTATCTTTGACAGAGTAAATTGGTGTCAAATGTTACTTGTAGAACCAATCCATAAGTGCTCAAATTTGAGAGAGAAAATGGAGATGAATCAGTTGATAATGGTGGTTGTATTCGTGGGGAAAATACTGGGTTGGGAGAGAGATAGTGGAGAGAGATAGTGGAGAGAGATCGTGGGTTTGTAAAGTTGTATACTATATACGTGTTAGTGTGAGAGAAAGAATAGAAAGTAGGAGAGAGAAATATTTCACAACTTATTTAAAAGCTTAAAGGTAAAAAGTGACCATAAATAAATAATTTGCTACAAAACCCTAAAAGGTAACTATAAAAAATAATTTTTTAGAAGATATTTATTTGTACTAAAAAAATAAGGGGTAATGGTTTGCTACGGGAGATAAAATTTTCATTTTAAATCCAGTTTGCTGCAGTTTAGTCTTCAGCTTTCACATATATCAGACGTGTGATTTTTCATTTCCGTGTGATATACGTGGCACGAGATGATTGGCATCTTCTATGTGGCTTCCTCTTAACATAACGACTCAAGATTGAAATCGAAACCCATTAGAAAAGACGGGTCAATATTTTCTCTTCCATTTTCATCTCTCCCTACAAATCTAATACTACATCGGAGACACAGATCTAAAGCATCTCCAAAAATCTAAAAGTTAGTTTCTCCTCTCTAATCTCTCTCAATTGTAATTTTTAATTTCTTATGTTTTTGGCTGATTTTTCATGCAGATTTATCATTTTCTTCTTCTTCACATGCAGATTTGTATTTATCTACCTATATATGCTTGAATAGATTCTTATGTGTGTGCATGTGAGTGGTGAAAACTTGAATTTTTTTCTGTTTGCGGTAGTTGTAAATTCGAGTAATTAATGTTTGACTGAGATTGAAATTTGGAGGATCTCTAAAAACTGAATTGCAGATCGTATGATTCTTTTATTTGTTATAAGATTTCATACTTGTGAAGCAGCGAGGGCTTTTTTTAATATTTAGATTTTCCCCCCAGCAAGTAATTAATCTTTGACAGAGATATAGAATAAGTTTTTCTACAGTGATGGCCAATCCTGATTTTTCTTTACGGTATTTCTATGTCATGTATTTACTACTTAATCTATAGGTAAGATTAGCTAATTACTTTAGTTCGCGATGTCATCGGTTTCTTATTTGAGGCAAAAGAGTCAAATTATTAACAGTAATTCCCTTACACTGTAATGCTAAATGGTTACTATATCCTGATTGTGGATATATAAGGTGCTCTAGCTCTATACGGATGTAGCATTATAGGGACGGATTCAATTGAACCCATAACTTTCGACGCGGAACATAAATATATGTGTATACTCCACTCAAATTGCAACAAATAGTAGATATGAACCCCACTAGTTCAAAAAATGTAGTGGGTTCAATACTAAGAATTTTAAAGATTGAGTCATATAGTTTAAATACTAGAGCTGCCTCTCTTTATCAATTTGTATTAAAGAAACAAATGTTTCCATAAGGAAGTGACGGATATAAGATGGTGAAAGGCATTTTCCTTTTTGATAACCATGGTGTCTACTTGCGCGTACCTCGACAGGGAAATGGTGAAAGACATATGCAGTCAGGTTTTCACTTAACTAGATGTTATGAATTTAGTAGCTCCTGCAAATGGCCATTACTTTCTTTCTTAAATATTCACTTTGGATGTTTGACTTGTATATTTATTAGTAGTTTTGCATATGGCTCGTAAAGAATACTAGGATTTCAAGAAAAATCATCTTCATCATAAAAATTGAAGTTTGAATACTCTTATTACCGAAGGGATGGTTGATGGTTGAGTAGTTAAGGTGTAGAAGTAACAATTTAGTGATCTCAGGTTCAAATTCCAACTCTTAATGCGAGCTCATCCGCTTTAGCTTTGGTAGGCAGGTTGGGCTTGTAAACTATAGCATGTTGTTCATTAAAACCACTGAATAGAACTCCTAGAACTAAGCGAGACCAGGAAATGCCTATACGAGGTAAAATTATTGCCTAATCAGTTTCCTTGTGTACTAGGAAATGCTAATACGGGGCAACAATGTTGAATGCCCAATGAACTTTCTCTAAATAAATGGTGAAGATGATGGTTTAAAACATTGTATAGGATAACTGAAACCCATATATGAATGCGTTAGCTTCAGTGTAGAACCAACAGACAATTTTTGCTGTATCGAAATTTGATACGCATAATATCTTAAGCATTCCTCCTAATTTTAGTACCTTCTCTTCCTAATTAAGAGTCCTAATTTGTCTCTTCCAGTCAAATTGTCTGCACTTTAAGAGTAATTTTTTCCGTATCCTTTGAAATTCAAAAAATGCTAGATAAGTATTTAACCATATACAAATGACCAAATATTTAAGTTTTATTCTTCAAATACCAGCAGTTTGAGATTGATGTATGGTGATTCAATGTAATAGACCATAAAAGGCAAACTAGGATAGTTTAATTTGGTCAAAGGAATAGTTTTTAATCCATTGATTTCTGAACTCTTCAAATGGATAAAGTTACACGTTAATGCTTGTAACATGTTTAAGGAGGAATTTAACAATGCATGAGTGCCTGTATTGTAAATTTCCGCTTATCAATTGATTATGCTTTTTTTATGTTATTATTACTTAATTATTTTTCTTGCTTATGCCCTGGGTTTGAGCATTTGCATTGCTGACCTGTTGAGTGCATTCCGAGATCCTCTGTTTTATACCTCATCTAAAGTTTTTGCTTTTTTTTTTTCCAACATGATTAGAAATGGCATTGGGTGGAGGTGGTCCACAGAGAGGTACTGCTGCAGCCTCTGCTGCCAACCTACGGCGCAGGAGGACAACTAGTGGTGGAGCTGCTGGAGGAGCCGGTGGTACTATGCTTCAGTTCTACACTGATGATTCCCCAGGACTCAAGATTTCTCCTAATGTTGTGCTTGTGATGAGCATTGGTTTCATAGCTTTTGTTGCAGTCCTCCATGTCATGGGTAAGCTGTACTTTGTCCGCAGGGAAGGGTAGAGAATTTCAATATCCCGTTTTTCTCTCAGAGTATTGGGTGTCAACTGATTGAGAATTCGTCGAAGACAAACTGAACTGATAGACTTACCTTTTTTTATTTTCTTGTACTGTAATGAGTTTATAGAAAATTTCGAGTTCTGAGTTGCTTGTTTTTCTATGTTGTTTCGACATCTAGAAAGAATAGGACGTATCGAGTTATGTTTCGTTTACCCTTGATTGGACATGTATTCTGGTTTCTCATATAGCTCTTGTAGAATTAGGTAGGAACATTGGATGCATGTTGATAATTTATGAATGATTCTAAAGAACTGAGACAGATAATTCTAAAGCCGTGCTGAAGGTTCGAGCCCCTAGGAGGATAGCGGAACGGTCCGTCGAGTTGGAGCAACGTGTGTCGCTCCACAAGTTTTGAGTCGTGCTTCGTTGACCCTACGAGATCTGTGTCGTAAAAAGAATAGCTGAGACAAAGGCAATTGTTTCTTCAACTGAGTGCGAATTTGCGTGTCCTTGGAATTGCAGTTTTCTTTTAAGCTCATTTTCTACCGTGTGCTCTAGGGGTGTGTATTCGAATCGGTTTATCGATATATCGAAATCGAAAAAATCGAAACATTATTGAATAACGACAAGCATGTGTACAAATTGATTATCAATAAATAATTATCGATAAGGGTCAAAATTACTGTAGACACTTGTTAAATGAGTAATTACCTATTTGTGTAGAGTAATATAAGAGAATGTATATATATTCCGCTACTATTTTGAAAGCGGCTATACAATATTATTTTTCCTAATCTATACCATTTTCTTTACCTTAAGTCCCTTACCCTATTATTTCCTCTACCACATTTAAGGAATAATCATATTTAAAGATCAGGGGAATGAAGTTCAAATTAATGGAAAATAGAATTAGCCGTGATGATGTATTTTGTTTTGTTTTGTTTTTTTATACCGTTGGAGTGTTGGTGGCATACATTTGAATTTGATCACTTACTTTAGTTTTGTTGCATGTGCTTGTTGACATAATTTTTATATTATAAATGGTGTTCGTCTTATTTTAGCTTCTTTTTGTCCATATTAATTAGGCGCGTTTATAGCGATATACTTTCCGTGGAATCCCGCAAACTTTTTTATTGGTGTAATCGATAAACGAATCGATAAGCCCCCAGAATCGATAAATCGAAATTGAAAAAATCGAAACCTTATTGAAACGATAACGATAAGCATATGTACAAATCGATAATCGATTAGTAATTATCGATAAGGGTCAAAATCGAATCGATAAATCGAATGCACACCCCAGTGTCCTCTGATGACGACGTCAGGTGCGAGTACAATTTGAACTGCCTTCTATTTACCCATATATATTAACAGCTTTGGAGGAAGAAAATCGTGTTTTTTTTTCAATGGGAGAATCAAATAGTCTGATAGAAATACTCACTGATTTGTTGAAATAAAAGTCCTTGGCATATTAATTTTGATGTTCCTCGCAATACTAGTTGTATAGGGTCAAATTTGACCCTCAATGTCTCTACGCCGATGGGTACGCTCATTGAGCATACGCCAACTAAAGTAAGGATACGACTTGGGAGTGGAGACAAAGGCGACGTCGTTTAAAACTCGGCGTCCTCACTGGGAAGACGTTGCCTACTTTTGTACCTTTATGATTATTTCGAGGAAGGTCTCCTACTATATAAAGGAGACCTTCACATTGTAAAAGGGGTATCGTTATTATTCTCGAATAATACAACTCTCTGATTTTCTACTACTCTCTCTCTCTATCTCTACATCTAACGAATACTTATTCTCGAGTTCATATTGTCATTTTCTACTATCAGATCTACAATAACAATTTCATTTTTTTAATCTCTAGGTTTTATTATATTTGATTACGATTTACCCTCATCTATTTTTTTACTATTTTTAAGCTTACAAAGTATATTCATAACTTTTGAGCCAAACAATTTGGCGCCGTCTGTGGGGATTTTGAGAATCAAAATCATAGTATCCTGATCACGCTCAAGTATATCCTCTAAATAGGATTCTGCGGACGTTGCAAATAAAACCCGAGTATTACGCCCAGGGTCGAATCCACAGAGAGTCAACCTATCAACTGCTACCTTTAGACCCACTCAATTCTTTAGAACCAGCTCCAAAAAGACTTTTGAAGCATGTTTGAGGTTTCTTTATAAACTAAAGTTGTAGAAAAATAACAAGCTATAACTAAATAACTAAGGTTGTAGACAACTATGAGAGACAAGCTAAGGTCCTCTATTGATGGAATCCCTTCTGTTTATGCTTCATACAAATTTACCGACTCACTTTATTAATCATGAACACTCACCTCACCGTAACTCTCTCCCGAGCAATCACAGTAATATACTATTGCACTCTCCCGAGCTACACTAGCTAGCTTTAATTAATACAGTTCATTTAAGATTACACCCAAGGCTTCGTTATTCCTAATCCCACCTTTAAACCCTCAGATATAGATTCCTCTTATTACTTTAGGAGTGGTGTTATTCAACAACTACCTAATTATGCACTCTTTTCCAAGTTATGCACACT
>MU671643.1:40914-75240 GCA_026770625.1 Nicotiana glauca | reverse complement strand
TGGCTTTCCAGTACCTGCCCCACCATGTTTGCCATTTCGCCTCCTGTTATGTTACTGGGAACATAAGCTTCACTCCGTATTTTCATTAAAGCGTTTTTATGTGCCTCAGAGCTTTGTAGAAGAGCTAGAATAGAAATTTGTGCTGGCGTTTTATTCAGTTGCTCGACGACTGAGAACTCTTTGGCCCGTACCTTCCTCCAAAGGTCATCGGGTCCAGTTTCAACAGCCCGCCCGAAGGCCTACTTACTGGACTCAGCCAAGTGTTTTGGGGTGTACACCCTGCCTGTTCGGGTCATGCCCTGTGCGGCAATTGCTTCCCCAGTATATGTCTTTCCCTTCCTTCTAGCCTCAGCTGTGTAGTCCCAAGGTATGGCGTTCGACTTGAACAGGGTCACATCTGTCATGGAAAATGGAATTGGTGCCTTGGGAGGTAACATAGTGACTTCAAACGGTGTAGGCGCCTTTGGAATCCCAAACAAAACCTCAATTGGTTTTGGCGTCTTTGCAGGAGGTGCTTCAAACTCGAGTGGTATAGACACATTCACCACATCTCCCTCAGAGGGCTGGATCTGAACAACAATGGTATTGAGGGTAACTGCTGGCTTCTTAGGCTCATCTCCTTCAGCTATCAAACCGATTGACCCCTTGGCGTCCCAATCATCTTCGATCTCGATCATGTGGATGCCTCTACCCTTGTGGTCAGGTAGAGGGTTGTTGCAGACATTAGGAGCAGGCTCCTTTTCTATAATGATCTTGTTGTCAATAAGATTCTGAATCTTGTCTTTCAACGAGCGACACTCGTTGATGGTATGGCCTTTCATCCCGGAATAGTATGTGCAAGTCTTGTTTGGGTTGATCCACTAGGAAGGGTTTTCTGGAGTTACGGCTGGGATAGGGGTAATGTAACCAGCTGCTTTGAGTTTTTCATATAATTGGTCAACTGGCTCGGCTATGGCGGTATATTGTCTAGGAGTTTTGCGGTCAAAGTTTGGTCTAGGTCGAGGGAAGTTCTGGCGGGTGGGAGGTGATGAGTAGTGGGAAGGTTGGGAATTATATGCTTGGTATACAAGTGAGGGTTGGGAATATCTAGGTGAGGCGGGCGAATATGTGGGTGGTGGAGGTGATTGGTAAGCAGGTGGTGGAATTTGGTAAGTGGGTGATAGTGCATGGTAGTTTAGGGTAGGTTGATATGTGAGTGGAGCTGAGGGATAGGCTTGGTACTTCATAAGGGAGTTGTTCCTTTGAGCAGCCATTACAGAATTCACATCCTTTTTCTTCGATGAGCCACCAGACTGTAAAGCCTTGTTGGTAGCTTGCAATGCCTCGAGATTAGTGACCATACCATTTTTGATGCCTTCTTCGATCCTTTCTCCCAACTTGATGATGTCGGAGAACTTTTGGCCCTCTATTAGCATTGGCCTCTCGTAATATTGCGGATCCTGAGCACGGACGAAGAACCTGTTCATTTGTTCTTCCTCCAAGGCCGGTCTGACCTTAGCAGCTTCTGACCTCCAACGAGTAGCATACTCGCGAAAGGTCTCTGTGGGCTTCTTCTTGAGATTCTGGATATAGAACACATCTGGTGCGTTCTCAGTGTTGAACCTAAACCGATCCATAAAGTCAGACGCCATGTTCACCCAACTAGTCCATTTCTTCGCATCTTGGCTAATATACCAGGATAAAGCATCACCCTTCAAACTCCTCATGAACAGCTTCATGCGGATCTTTTCGTCCCTTCCGACCCCTACCAACTTGTCACAATACATTCTCAAGTGGACCCTGGGGTCACCTGTGCCATCGAACATTTCGAACTTGGGAGGTTTGTACCCCTCCGGGAGCTCAACATCTGGCTGAACACAGAGATCTTCGTAATTCAACCCTTCGACACCTTTGTTACTTTCGAAACCTTGAACCCGACTAGTCAACTTCTTGATCTCAGCGGCCAAATTCTGAATGAGGGAGCTCTTATCATCTGACTCGACTGCACTGGTGATTGTCTGACTGTAATGCGGCATAGTGTCCACAAAGATTGGAGTGTTATGGTCTTTTGTAGTATTTTGTGGTTCAGGAATGTGCAGTGGAGTGTTATGAGTGGGTTGCATTGGAGGTTGTGGGATGTTTTGTGGTGGTGCGGGGTTCTGGGTGTTAACATCGGGAGCGGCAAGAGTGATTGACAGGCTTGCCAGGTTTCTAACTTGGTGTAATTCCTCTCGGAATCTTAGCAAAGTTTGCTCCAGATGAGCAGCAGTCTCCTTGGTGATTGCAGCATTCTGAGAAGTTTCCTCAAGTTCCTTCCTAGCGCTTATATCTCCCATTTTGCCTTTGTTCCTGTTTCTGGTAGGACTCGGAGGAGGAGGAGGTGGAGGACCCTTGGATCTTGTTGAGTATGCTGATGGTGCCAGAATTCACGAACTAACCTTTAGGGAGGGGAATAAAAATAAAAGAAAAACAAAAAGGTAAAAAGTTAGTGCGGATTCTGAAAAATAATATTGCGGTATTTAAACACGTTGTGCAATAGTATAAGTCGTTTCCTAATTTGGGTGCCTCGTTGTGCCCGAGGTAGGCCTAGCGACAAATTAAATTTGGAGAACTTATAATGCTAAATGCCTCATTTTATTGATAAAACAAGACGAGTCTTAAAACAACTGAATGATAAAAGATGTCACTAATGGCCAGTGGCCTTATTACATTATGAAAGCATGAAAGATCCTAACTACTTGGTCCCAGAAGGACCTTCCCCAGATTCGGTACTCTTGCCTCCCTCGTACAGCTGCATCAACTCGCACAGGCCTCATTTTCTGCAAAACAAAGTGTTAGGCCCTTAACCCCACCAGACTCGACTATTTAAATCAATAATTAGCAAAAGGCATTAAGTTCTCCAAATAAATGCACATAACGTGAAGGTGTCCGTTTAGGTTTCAGGAAACCCGATGGACTTTAGTTTAGGCTGTCTTAATGAGTCATTATGCGGACAACATAACTGACTCGGCTAGGCTTTACCATGATGCACGCAGAGTTTAATGGAANATATGATGCTGAGAGATGCAATTACAATAATGAAACAAATTACATGTATTTTCACGTTCATAAGATAAATGATTACAATGCTTGCTCGAAATTACAACAGTATCGAAATAAAGCAATAAAGAAGGAAAGAAAAGACATGAAGAGTCAAGTTAGTATTGGTGATGAAATAATCAAGGACAGGAAATAAACGCAATTAAGTAAGCAATAAAGTCACAAAAGCAAGTAATGGTAAAAGCCTAAAAGAATCCCCAGTAGAGTCGCCATGCTGTCGACGCCCCCCCTTTTCTCCCCTTCTTTAAAAAAAAAAAAGAGAATTCGGGTTTACGACATTATGGACAAAACAACTCTTATTCCCTTTTGAGGAATCGGGTTATTGGATTTGAAGAGTCGCCACCTAATGATTATAGTGCATTAGGACACTTTAAAAGAAGAGAAGAAGACTTTGAAAGAAAACCAGAGTTCGGGTAAGGGCTTGAGATTATCTCAAGGGGAAGGTGTTAGGCACCCCTCAAGATCCACTAGTGTGGTTCCCGGCCTTGCTTAGTTGTGACTTTAAGAAGAGTAGGAGAAGACGAGCAAAATTTACACATAAGAATTACAAGCAAGTTGACAATTTGTTTTGAAAGAAGAATAGCACAAGTAAAAGAGAGTTTTAGTTTGAAGAAAAAATTTAAATAAAGGAAAAGTAAAGAAAGAGGGTCCTAGGTTTAACTATAATATGGATCATTTGGTGCAATACCCAGCAATCATTCTCACACGAGATATTAACGCACCGTCATCATCTCCATATTCTACCCTTCCCACCCCGTTAAGGTATTTAAGCGCGATTAGTCTCGTTTACTATTGCATGCTAGTACCCGTCCCAACCTACCAATCCCGGGGTATTTGGACTCCTAATCCTAAAGGGAAGAAGGGGATGGAGGCATGTATGGAGTTTTAAAAGGACAAAATACTAAGGCGTCAATCAAAACAAATAGCAAATAAGCGGGGTACAAATCAAACACTCAAAGGCTCATACGAACCCCGTAAATCACAACAACAATTAGTTTAGCATGACTCGCAAGTACTGATTTAGTCTTTAAAATTAACGGTGCACAGATTAGTCTAACACATAGAGTTGGATAACAAGTCTACAATAGGCAACCCGGATCCAGTTGTCAGATCTTAAGGTATTTTAAACAATTTATTCAGAAAAACACTGATTTCAAACAAGAGCCTAATGCAGAAGAGTTAAAACAGAAAGTTGAAAGTTGTAGAGGTTCAGAAATGACTTTGAAGTCAGCATATTTGTTTGAGTGAAAATATAGTAGACTTGTGAAGAGGAGTTTTGAAAGTGAAAATACCTTAAAAGTAAAAGTGAGTTAAAAGATAAGTTCAAGAGATGATTAGAATTTAGGCAGAAGATCTAAAGGAATTGTTTCAGAAGAAAGACGCAAGTTTGAAAAGTTTAAGAGCATTGCAGATTTATAAAATTTTAAAATTATTACAGGTTTATAAGAGTTTTACTAAAACGCTGCGTTAAGGGCCAATTGACAGGTTGCTGTTGCTTAAAACTGAATCAAGCGAGTTTGAGCCGAACCCCTATAGGCATGATATCTATAGCTGATTTTAAGCGTTGTTATTAACTGGTGAAAGAACAATTGTTTGACCACCCTATAATTTGCCTAATGCATATGCACTTCCTATAGATGTAGTTTCTATATGCAACCGATTTACATGAATATTAAGTCCTATAGGCAGGATTTCTAATGATGTTCAAGATGATTAAACACTGGTCCTATAGACATGGTATCTAGGCGACTGATTTAAACATTAAACTATAGGTATGGGATATAAGTGATAAAAAACATTAACCAATAGGCATGGTATCTACCCTTGATGCAAAAAGTAAACCCCTCCCACACCCTTTTTTACTATATCTCCCCGAGTTCTTGTACAAAGATTATTTACAACTTAAACTGAAATTAAAGATACATCAAAAGATAACAGCTAGATCCAAGCAGCCTAATTCAACCTTGATGTCCAACAACATGCGTTTAACCAATTCCGGGATCCATATTTCAAAAGCCTTCTCTTATACAAAGTGTTTCAGAGTTCCAAGGAGCCTCAAGGACTCCAGGCAGTGCTTACACTCTGGATAACAATTAGAACAGAATAGTGCAAGTGTGGCTTTGCCAGCCCTTAGGCATCGAAGTTCAGAGGGAGCTCCAGGGTCCCAAAGCATGGCCTACCAAAGGGGGGCAGAACTTAAAGAACTAAGAATGAGTGTAGAGTGAGGGGATTAGAGGAAACCAAAGCAAAGGATGGTCATACCCAGCCATGGGTAATATTGGCACACCCCTGACCCTTTACTTAATTCAAGCAAATAAAGAGCAGACTTTTAGAAGTCAGACAGGGGTCTGGGTGGTAATTAGGGCACCACCAGACCCTAGTCAAGGCTCAACACATAAAGGGGTTAAGGGAATGGGGACTAATTTGAGTAAAGGTTCAAGAGAACCTGGTCTCAGGTCAAGGATAGAAATAGGGTGCTAACCTCAGCCTAGAACCAATACTCACACATAAAAGTGGTTAAGGGAATGGGATCACATGAAAACGTTCACATAAGAAAAGCATAGTAGCACTTTAAAGATGCAGAAGCATGAAGAAAGGTTTAACAGACTAATGAATAGTCACACAACACAAGAAAACATGTAGTGAGAGGTTATGTAAAAGGGAGAAGTAAACACATAGTTTTGGGAAACAGTATTTAAATTATAGAAACCTACCAGTTGAAGTTCCAAATAACAGAATAAATAGAGCAGTAAAACAGCCAGAAACCCTTCAGCAAACACTTGAGGAAAGCAAAAGAGATTCTAAAGTCTAGCCTTGGCTTTCAGCCGGCTAGTCAGAACAATAGCACAAGTAAGAAGAGAGGGCTTTGAGTGCGTGTGTGTGTATTTTTTGAACTCAGTTGTTCGTCCCCCTCCTAAAGAAAAGAAGTAGGGAATTTATAGTTTGAAAACAGGTGGTAAGTAAGGCAAAATATAATTCAATACCAATCAGAATCAATTAGAAGAAGGGAATTCCTTTAATTAAGGAATTTGAATTTGAATAGGAGAGAGCAGAGTTGTTGTTTTTTTTTAAGGAAAGAAAATCAAGAACACATTGTGTAGTAAAGGGTAAATAAATAGGAGAAGCTTTTTTTAAAAAACAAAATACACGGTTAGATAAATAAGGTAAGGGTAAAATCAATCAATCACATAGTAAATTAACGAATTAAAGACTCGAACTCAATAATGAATTAAGTCAGAAAATTGGTCCAAATTAGACGAGGAAAGAATCAAATAAGCTCACATAGAAATCAATCCAAAACTTAAGGGTTGTTTAGAGAGGAAAAGGTATGATTACAAAGGGCGCATATATTTAAACATGCGAGGCTAGAATTAGACGAACAGTGTAGTCATGTGATCAAATAGAAGAACATAGATATGCGAGAAATCAAGAGGTCTTGCAAAGCTTAGCAAGAATCAGAAACATGAGAATGAATTTAGGGTTTTGAAATCAGTCAAGAAGCAGCAAAAGAATCAAACAATCCTGCACAAATGGTTGAAAAACCCCCAAAATTTAGGGGTTTTTCCCCACAGCTTACATGCAAAGACGAAGCATAGAAGATCAGTCAAAATAAACTCAAGAAAACCCAAAGAACACGGACAGTTCATGGAAGCAAAAATAGTAAAAGAAATTCTTAGAAACCCTAGGAAAATACAGTAAAGAAAATAAACAAAAAACCATAGTGAAAGCACTTAGCAAAGTAAAAATATAAGATATAGCAGTAGAACAAGTATAAAAATCACGGAAACCCTAAGTTTTAAAAAGACGAACAGTTTTGAAAATAAAAAATCGAAAAGATGTGAAAAATACTTTCAAATCTTAGAAAATAGCAAGGATCTAAAGCAGATCTTAGAGAGAAACAAAGAAAACTTAGAGGGCTTAGGGTTTCAGAGAAAACCCTAGAAAAATGAGAAAGGCTTGGAATGGGCTGGTCCTGAGTAGGAGATGGACTTACAGGCGCCGGAGATGAGCCGGAAAGGGCCATCGAACTTGAATCGAAAAGATTCTGAGCCGGGCTCTTCAAAGTCGGACTCTGAAACCTCGAGCAAAAGAGCATAGAGGTATGTGGGGGTAGGTACAGGCTACCCAGGGCCTGAGATGCCATTGTTTTCGGTGACATACGGTGGAAATCAGTGGGAAAGGGGCTAGGGTTTCGGAGAGGATTTGAGAGAATCTGAGACGATGAGAGTTTAGAGGCTGCTGTTTTGTGAGAAATGATTAGGGTTTGGGGGTTGGGTTGAGTTAAAAAGGTAAGGGCAAACGTGGACCGTTGATTAAATCAATCAACGGCCACTATTTAAAATGGAGTCCGGGCGGGTTCGTTTTAATCGAGACTGGGTCGGGTAGGAAACAAAATTGAGTTGTTTAATTATGGGGGTGGGTTGGGGTGCAAATCAAGCTATAACTGAAAGTAAAATGGGCTACAATTGAAATAGCCACTTTTCCCATTTTGAATTTATAAAAATAGTAAAAGCTGTTTAAAATTACGATTAAAAATACTGATTTAATAAAAAATATGTAAGTGTTAATTTAAAAATATTGGGAATGATTTTGTGATTAAAAAATGCTATTGAATCGAGAAATAGGCTAAAATTGCAATTTCATGCAATTTTAGTTTAGAAATAGCAAATGGACTTGTAAAATTATGTAAAAATCATATAAATTATATTTTTGTGTAGATGTGAAAATAAAATAAATTATTCACCCAAATGACGAGTTTTGAGAATAATTATTGGATTTTATAGTACAAAATAGGCCATAAACTGGTTTTAAAAATCTTTTAAAATTTTGGAAAAATACCAAAACCTTTGGGGATGCTTATATATGTATATACATGCTATTTTGAAAGTATTTTGAGTATAAAAATATATAGGAAAAAATTGGGTATCAACACTCACGAGTCATGAGCAAGTCTAGTAGAGTCTCGCGGATCGATACGGAGACGTCTGTACTTATCCTCGGGAGGCTATAGAGTTGTTAGGAGTACCTCCTTTCTTGATTTCCTTATCATGCGGTTCAATTCCTTTGAGTCTTATGCCTTTGATTTTTTCCTATTCAATCTTACGCGATGCGATCGCTTGTTATAAATCGAGAATTTGAATGATTGTAATGGCATTACCAATGTGGTGCGAGATGATTTTCCCGGTATAGTTGATTGGACTATTATAGTCTTATTATGGAGGAATATTCTATTGTTTCATCTTAGTAACAGGACTTCTAGGAGCCTTGAGGCTAGGCACAGGTTGCCATGATGCTTTTGAGCGATTATTCTGCAATGTTGTTGGGATGGTAGGATGTTTGCCCATGTGTTGGGAAAGAGAATGAATTGAAGGGAGGTTTACTCATTGTGTAATCAAGGGATTCAGTATTTTATTCCCGGTATGGGAAAATGCTAACGAACTAAGAATGGTCAGATGTGGGCTGGTGAAAATAATGAGACTTGGTATTTGGAAGCGTGGTGGAGCTTTTCTTCTATGCTGGGGTGTCGTGGTTCTGATTGATCGTACTAAGTGCCGATGTTATAATCTGCTACAACTCGCCTTTATGGCAAGATGTTGTGAAATAGTATTGGAGATTCAACTGTCAGATATCGCATGGTGCGGTGGTTGAATATCGAATCAGAATTTCCTAACGTTGGCGGATCGATAAAGATGACCTTTGGAAAGGTTTAAAGTTAGCAGCAATGGTAGATTGAAGTGCCACGAAGATAGATTTTATTTAAGGCAACAATTGAGCAGCAAAGTATATGGAAGGACATGTGGGAAGTGTCAGGCGGTGTTTAAAATTTCTAGAAGGCCAAGTATGACAAGCAAGGTCGAGTGACCGATTAAGGAGATGAGTTTCGCCAAAGTGGGAGAGTGGCGGGTGTTGCATATGGGCTTGGTAGTAGGATGACTACGCGCCTTAAGGAGAGTTGGATCGATTTAGGGATTTTAATGATTGGTGATTGAAGTCTGCGGTTGTGACTCGAAGTATGGGCTATTATGCGGCAGAAGATTGATATGGCAAAAATGAGCTGCTTGAAATAGAGGAGGGTGCAGCATAGTTCTAAATTTGGGAAGGTGTTGCCGCACATTTAATTGATGTCCGCGAGGAGTGAACGGACGGGTGCAGCTAGAGAGTGAGCTTGGACTCAGGATTTGGTTGTTAATGTCATAGTGATTGTATCCCGTACAACAGCATTTGGAAGGTGTCAGGAACTGATTTCCCCAGGCGGGTTATTTCCTGTGAGCATATTAGCGGTCGCGTGGTTGGCGAAGCTTCTACAAAGAATTATATTGGTTATCCAGCAAAGAGATCGGTTGTGCGAAGGTGGATATTGATTCAGAATATGGAAAATGGGATTTACAAAAAGATTCCGAGAATTGCGGCGGATGATTGCGTAAGGTTGTGCCAACAAGAGATAAAGGATTCTGGTGAGCTCCAGAGTTGTGTAATAGTGGCTTCAAGCTAAGTGGGAGAGTCCCACCGCCTAAGATTGGGTTGCATGGTTAACTGCTTGCGAGGTTTCTATTTATCTGTATATCGATGGGTTGTTTCAGCTACGGGAAAGACCATAAGTGATAATTTGAGTGAATGAATTATTGGAGGCATACTATGGTTGACCATGTTGGCTCATGTTCGGACTTGGAAAAAGGTTCAGGATTTATTCCTGGTATAGATGCAGGTTTCAGAGGAAGTGATTTCGCCGGGTGCTTCGCCGAGAGAGTATTCATGTGTTATAAAATTTGTGGAGTGAATTATATTTGGGACCAAGTAAGAGCGGGTGGCTCTCAACAATGGTCCTAGTGAATTCAGAAGTTAAAGTGTGGTGCTTAATGATTTTGAGCCTATGGGTACAGATAAGAATCAAGCTTTGTAGCAACTTATGAGAAGGTGCCCAGAATGCTATATGATATTTTGACTTATGGTGTAGCATTTGAGTGATATGAAAGAGTTCAGGGGAATTGAGACAGCCTGGTCTCGTGATTCAAGGTCACGCGGGGTGAGTGTAGATGGAGTATGTTATGTGTTGAATGGAGTTAGTATTATTTCCAAGGCAATCAAGGATAAATTGGAAGGAGGTAGATTGGTTAGCCATAGTTGAATTTGGCATGTTGGGGTCAGTGATCAGTTCATTCAGCGTGATCAAGTTATGTGTATTATTTGTGGCGGTACGTGTGAGGCTTGTCGTCCGTCGTAATTGATGTTATTCAGAAGCATTCTTCTGTAATGGCCTGTTAAGTGGAAGCGAATTCCAGAGGGAAAATGGTGGCTTGGACCACTACTTGCAGATTTGCATATTCTATGGTTATGGGAATTTACCTGGGTGATGCTATGATTCTCCTGAAGTGAGTTAAGTGCGAGTTTCTTATATAATGAAATGTGAGAATAATAATGAATTCGGAGTTATGATAAAAAAATTATTTCCTATCGTATACTGGCACGTTGGGTGCAGTGAGAGGTATGGAAATGTGAAGTGAGGATCAAGGTTGTAGTTTGGTGTTGGTAAGGATGTCACGGGCTTAGATGGGCAAGTAAGGGGTTGAATGATTAAAGTAAATTGGTATTGTATTCAACGTCGCCTGAGATCGATGTTTTATGGAAAAGCTTTGCATCCTGGTTAAGGATTCTTGATCGCTTCTCAGCGTTAGAGCCTCCGGTGGTAGATGTGCAGACTGTTATTTGTTTCGGAAGATTTTGGGAGCGTGTCCCATGGGATGATTGTATAAGTGTGATGTGTAGTCACTTGATTGGCTAAGGATTTAAACCAAGTTTGAGGATTGTGGTAATATTATTAATTTGAGAATTTAGGCCCAGAGGGTACTTTGTTATAAGGTTATGAACATAGAAGGTTGCTCCGGTTATGATGGTTGTTCTTGCGTGTTATGAGGAAAAAGGAAGTTACTATGGATCTTTGAAAGGTTATTAGCCAAGTTGGTGTGGTCAAAAATCGGCTTGAGATCAGTGGATTGATTTATATGTGAACAGGGCTTTATATCAGGCCAGTTGTGTTCATTTCAGCGAGCGTTCCTTATGGAGGAATAGTCGGGGTGTCATTTTGTCATCAGCTATTCCAGGTAATGATGTATTGCACCGTATGAGTTGTGAGACAGCTTAGTAAATTCGTATGTGTTGAAGTTCTGCATGGCGATGATGTTATGGGAGCAGAATGGCTCTTGAGATTCAGATCTTGTATCGCACCTCAGTCGTGCTCGATTTTTTGGATTATAGCGTTATATGTCTCCCTAGGGAACGGTATTATACACTTAGTGTGTTTCTGACCGATATCCGGCATTTTGTGGTAATGAGCAATTTAGCTCGGCGTACATCTCCTTATGTGAGTTCTATGTGTGGATCTGGTGGCACGCCACCATGGGTATGTTATCTCGATCGGGTTGCACGCCGCAACAGTGAGATGTTCAGTACAGTTCCCCCCTATTTGCCTTTATGTGCTCTATTTTCCATTTTTCCGAGGGGAACTCGTATTAGCTGTGATCCCGCGTTGCATGTATGATTTGCAAGCAGGGTGTCTGTTCAGTATGTTGCCCGCGTCGCATGTATGATTCGCGAGCGGGGTAATTGAACTTCCTTTTCAGAGTTCGTTTTCCTTTTGTATCGCATCCTAATTGGTAGCCTATTGGCACATTGTGACATCATATGGGACTGTTGATCATGTCCGGGAGGGCTTATTTCCTGCGCTGTTCGTACTGGGTGAGATGAGATTATGTGATTTAGGATCGGTGCAATCTGATTATATAAAGTATATTAAGGAGCAAAGATCATTAATTGGTCCAGGATGTGGTGATCTTTCTTGTCAGAAGTGTAGACTCAATGATTGGTTGACTCGGCAGTTGATTATGAATTTCAGCATATCTCATCCGTCGTGGCGGTATTGTAAGAGTTAGAGTAAGACTTGCTTATATCATGAGGTGCAATGGGAGCATCTGACTCGTTGAATGTTGGCTAAGTTGATCAGAAAATATTATCGTGGTCCTATGGGTTAAGTGTTGCAAAGTAAGAATTCAGCAAGGTTATGCAGTCATGTTAGGTACAGCGTATGGTGAATGATTTGGTGATCTTATGTTGAAATCAGGCCTGGCATAGAATTCTGAATGTTGGAATTGGTCTCTAAGGCTTATTTGCCTGAATAAAAAGGGAATATCTTCAGAATTTATCGAGCTAATATGCTCAGCTAAGTTGTGGTAGCACGGGAGGGCGCGTGAGGTGCTAAATAGTGATTTTAGGCTACTTCAGTATAGTTCTCAGCACGTTCGAGGACGAACATATGTTTAAGTGGGAGAGAATTTAATGACCCGACCGGTTTTTTTGATCCCTAGCACATCGTTCAGCAGACTCAGGCCATGAGCAACTTCATTTCAAGTGTTATGACTTGCACTCGTGGTCGGAATTAAATTTTGGGAAGTTCGAAGTTAATTTGGAAAGAGAATTCTCATTTCGGAAGCTTAAAGTTGAAAGAATGAACTAGGATTGCATTTTTAAGTAAACGGCCTCGGAATCGGGATCTGAAGGTCCCAGCTGGTTCGTATAATAATTTCAGACTTGGGCGTATGCCCGGTTTGGATTTTGAATAACCCGGGAGCATTTTGGCGCCTATTGTGGAAGTTAACATTTTGGAAGAAATTTCTTAAGTTTGGCTTGAAGTGCATTTCAGCGTTATCTATGTCCGTTTGGGATTCTGAGACTGGGAGTAGCTCCATATGGTGATTCTAGAGTTGGGAACATGATCGGAAGTGAATTCTGAGGTCCGTAAGTCATTCTGAAGCCGTTTGGCTAAAGATAGAAATTTGAAGGTTTTTGAGAAGTTTGACCGGAAGTGGACTTTTTGATATCGAGGTCGGAATATGATTCTAGATGTTGGAGTAGGTCCGTAATGTCAAATATGACTTGTGTGCAAAATTTGAGGTCAATCGGACATGATTTGATAAGTTTAAACATGGGAAGTAGAAGTTGAAATGTTCAAAGTTCATAAAGAAAGGATTGGAGGTCGATTGATGATTTTAGCATTGTTTGATGTGATTTGAGGCCTCGAGCAAGTCCGTAATGTGTTTTGGGATCGGTTGATAGGTTTGGTTGAGGTCTTGGAGGCCTCGGGTGGATTCCGGGTGGTTAACGGATCAAAACTAGATTTTAAGAAAAACTGAAGCAGCTGGTATCTGGTATTTCTGCTTCTGCGGATATGGGACCGCAGAAGCGAAGAAGAAGCCGCAGAAGCGGACGAGGGCGAGGGCATTCAGGACTGCATAAGCGGCCCTTGATCCGCTTATGCGGAAGGCCTGGAGTGGATGGGAGCCGCAGAAGCGGGACCGCGAAAGCGGACAAGGTTCCACTGAAGCGAAAATGCTGGGCAGTAGGCTTGTTTTAAAATTGTGATTGGGAGTTCATTTCTCTCATTTTTCATGGCTTTGACGATTTTTCGGAGGATTCAAGAGAGGATCTTTATCAACAATATTAAGGTAAGTTATTTCTACCTATTATGAGTTAAATATATTAATTATGTATGGATTTTAGTATGAAAATGGGTAGAAAATTGAGGGTTAGAGGAAGACCTAGAAATATTATGTTCTTGGAATTTGACCACGATTTTGAGTATGGAATTAAGAGGAAATTATTTATTTGAGTTCCTAAGGTCATGGGCAAATTTTATCTTCGAGAAATTTCGGATTCCGGGCACGTGGGCCCGAGGGCATTTTTGTCAACTTTTCGTTTGGGGTTAGAAATTATTATAAATTGGGTTGTAAAGTATAATCGAGCATATATTAATGGATTTGTATGATCGTTGGCTAGTTTTGGAGCATTGTACATTGGTACAAGTCTTCGGAAGGATGTAGAATATCGGTTGTGGATCTTCGGAGCGAGGTGAATCTCCTTTCTAATCTTGTGAGGGGGAAATTACCCCTTAGGTGAGTTAATTGGTTATGTGCTCCTATTTGTGGGGGGCTACGTATGTACGAGGTGACGAGAGCCCGTGCGTAGCTACTATTATACTATTGTCCGGGTAGTCTAGGACCCAAAAGTATGCTATACTTGGGATATTTGCAATCTTATTGACATTTGAATTGTAAAAATCAAATTGAACTAGTAAATGAATTTCAAAATGGATTAAACTTTATTTTCTTAACTTGTTAAAAGAGGATTTGGTTTTTATTTGATAAAATGTTTCCCGAAAATTCTGAATTTGACTGGTTGAGCATGTATTCCTATGTGTACCTGCATCGCACGGATGATTTGCGAGCAGGGTATTTGTCTACATTATATTAACTGCGTCGCATGGATGATTCGCGAGTAGGGTATTTGTTTACTTTATGTTGACCATGACGCATGGATGATTCGCGAGCGGGGAAAATAGATGCATCTATTGGTTCGAGCCATTCGACCCACGGCAATGCACAGTTTACATTTCTGTTGAATCGAGCCGTCGCCTCGGCATGATATGCGCATGTTTATGTTACTTACTTGATGTAGTTATTGCCTTTTTGGCCTGACATGAATTACTGAAGATAAAAGAAAAGAAATCCTGAAAATCCTTTGCTAATTATTAAAGGTGTTTACCTGTTTTTACTGCTTTGTGAACTAGAGCATGCTATATAAATCCTTGAATTCCTCACGTTTTAGTATATTATTATTGGACCATTAGTAAGTGCCAAAGTTGACCATCTCGTCTCTACCCCTTCGGGATTAGGCGGGATACTCATTGGGACACGTTATTTTTGTACTCATACTACACTTGCTATGCATTTTGTTGCACAGGTATTTGCAACTCCAGTGGCCTACTGGGCATAGCAGCACGGAGGATTCTGGGACTAGGTGAGCTGCATCATCCGAGACGGCCGCAGCTTTCCGTCCACTGTATTTCGGACGGATGTTGTATTTTATTTCTCTTATCAGTAGATGTCCATGCACTTATGACACCGGGTTATAGGATGTTTCGAAGTATTGCATTAATTGCTTAACTTGAAATTTAATTTGAAACTATATTCTTTAAAATTTCTAAATAATGAAGGAAAAATCTTGGATTTAAAAAGTATTAAAACGAGATTTAATTTAGTATTTGAGTTGGCTGGCCTGACAGCGGAGTCCGGTGCCACCACGGCCCTTAGTAGATTTTGAGTCGTAACAATTATTCTCTTACCGAGATGCGTAGTCTATTATTGTTGTTGCTCCCTTGCCGGGATTTAAGCTTTATATGTACCCTTTCTTGCCGGGATATTTGGGCTGTTAGTTGTACCCTTGCCGGGTTAAATTGTTATGTTGTTGAATTCCCCTAATGGGGCCTCCTCTAGAAAGATTATATGTATTATGAATTGTGAAATAGGATCGTGTGGAACGCCGTCCACTTATGAATTATGAAATGGGATCGTGTGGCACGCCGTCCACTTATGAATTATGAAATGGGATCGTGTGGCACGCCGTCCACTTATGAATTATGAAATGGGATCGTGTGGCACGCCGTCCACTTATAATTGTATACTATGGGATCGTGTGGCGCGCCGACCACTTATATGAGTTATGGTATTAATGTAGTTCCGTTCTTATATCCATTGATCTGTTTTTACTGTATCCCCCCGAGCATGCCCCTTCCCAGTTATATTTGATGTTTTCCGTTGTTATTTCCGTTGCCTTTGTATATATATATCTGCACGGGTTATTTTTGGTAGGTCCTGTCTAGCCTCGTCACTACTTCGTCGAGGTTAGGCCAGGCACTTACCAGCACATGGGGTCGGTTGTGCTGATGCTACACTCTGTGCATCTTTTTGCACATATCCAGGAGCAGCTTTTGGACAGCAGCAATAGGATTGCCCGGGAGCTGTCTTCAGTCCAGGGACTCAGGAGGTAGCCTAGCTGGCGTTCGCAGGCCGAAGTCCCTTCTATGTTTTAGTTTGTTTTCTTTGTTTCGAGACAAACGGTATATAATATCATTTCAGACTCGTTTTTAGTACTCTATAGCAATCCGTGAGCTAGTGACACTAGACTCTGGGTAGAGATGTGTTTCAACATCCGCAAAAAAAATATTATTTCAGTTATATAAGCATAAAAGACTTCCGCTTTTAATTAAAGGTTTATTATTGTTATTATTGTTGTGTTGTTATCGAAAAATATTTGAATGCTTGGCTTGCCTAGCTCCGACAGTAGGCGCCATCACGACTCCCGATGGTGAAAAATCCGGGTCGTGACTTGTTAATGACGTAAGTAATGGTAATGAACTGGTGTTGTTCACATGACCTCTTACTGTCTAACTAATGAATGTATCTTCTCTTTATTCTTGGGCGAGTTGGGTAGACGACATTGTGGAGGCTCTCGACTCGGGTATCTCGGTTGAGCGTCGGTCACGCTCCCCGAGTTCGGGGCATGACATTACTATTTTTTTATTATTTATGCTGCTTTTACTGGCTTCTCGGTGTTGTCCATTCCTTTTTTTTTTTCATTAATGTGATGCTTATGCTTTTTTTAGCCGAGGGTATATTGCAAACAATTTCTCTTTGTCCACAAGGTATAGGTAAGATCTGCGAACACACTACCCTTCTCAGACCCCATTATGTGAGATTATACTGAATATATTATTGTTATTATTGTTAATTTTAACATTATAAAAGCACATTTCCTCAGTTTTTTACTTTGAGGTTTCAAGAATAAGTAATTGACATGTAATGTAAATTGTAAGGTACATTTTCCTGACTTGTAAAAAACGACAACTAGGCTGGTTATGTGGAGACAGCCAGATAAGTATTAAAAAACACATAATAAAGCTAAAGATGGAGAGAGAGGCTAAAGGAAGATAATTTTACCTAGATTAAAATATTCAAATAAATATGGTGCAATTCAATTGTCAAATTGATATACTTGAACAAGTGTTACTAAGAGCGTGTTTGAAACTTTGAATTAGCTTTTAAAAAGTAATTTATAAGCTAAAAGCTGAAAGTCCTAAAAAATAATTATTTTTAAATACCTTTTATCATTACCAAATAGGACAAAAACAAGAAAAATACTTAAAAATAAATAAGAACTTAAAATAAATCAATCCAAACACTACATAAGTCGGTACCATCACCAAAACATTGATATCTCATTAGTTCTTAGTTTCTTTGCAGATATTAAGTTTAACTAATTAATTAATCAATCGCGAGATAATTCAGCAGAAGATGTAGGAAAGAAATCAATTTCTTTTACAATTTATTTCCTTATTTATCCTATCTGGTTTTTCAGAAGTAGATGATCATCCGCTTACTTTGGAGAGAGTTTTTTGTCGTGATTATTGGATGCACGTGGAACCCCAGAAAGTAAATTGTCCTGTGTATGTCATATTTATATTCAGGAAAATATGTCACATATTATTAGCTTACATACGGTATTGGTGTGTGTGGGTATCTGTTTGTCTATACATATTTATTACTGTATTGACAATCTGAAATTGCTGATGCCCATTTTCCATTTTCACTTTTGATCTGCATTCTCATCTCTGTAAGACACTCTGTCTTGGTTTCAGTGGTTCTGGTTGCAGAAATATAAAAATATTGAATGGATTTATGATTCTAAGAATCTTTTTTTAACACTATGTTTACTTGCTAGCTTTGTGACCCAAGTTTATTGATGACAAAGGGTGAAATTTTTTCTGATCTGGGTTTTATCTGGAATGATGTTTGTGTTTGGCTTAAAAGTTAATAATATACTTTGTAAGCTAGAAAACAATCAAAAATGTAAAAGGGTAAATCGTAATCAAATATAATAGACCTAGAGATGTAAAAATGATGTTATTGTTGTAGATCTAATATTGTAAGATGATAACATTAACTCAAGTGAAGATGCTCGTTAGAGATAGAGATAGAGGAGAGAATAGGATAAAATGAAAGAGTTGTATTATTCAAGAATAACACCGATGCTCCTTTTTACAATGGGAAGGTCCCCTTCAGATAATAGGAGATCTTCCTCGAAATAATTATAAAAGTACAAAACGTAGTCGACGTCCTCCTAGCGAAGGCGCCAAGACTTAACCGGCGTCGCCTTCGTCCTTACGTCCAAGCCGTACCCTTACTTTAATGGACGTATGCTTCACTGGGCGTACCCTTCAGAGTAGAGACGTTGAGGACAAAATTTGACCCATACAGTTAGTCCCTCCGCTCGTTGGAGGCGTATCCAATAGACGTCTTCAATGGGTGGATATGCAGACCTCGTCTTTCGAAAATTTGTCCCCACTATGGGGGCGGTGACGTGAATGAGGTGAAATATATGGCCCTGCCGAGCTGCTGACGCGTGGCCCCCTTTTCGAAATGACGTCATCGCCCCCATGCGTCATAATTATACATGCTCCCGAAGCGGTTCAGGGGATGATGTGATGTTCTGATTCGCACCCGTTTTGAATCATTCCTTTTCGATTTTCGTGCATCTAACCCTATAAATAGAGGGGAGGTTCAATCTATTTTATCTTTCGAACCATTGAACCTTTTTTGCTTCCTTTTTCATCTTTCTCTCTTACAATCGCTATTTCGTGCGAGACTCTTCCATTTCTTTTGAAACCACACTTCCTATCATTAGAGCTTCATTTCTTATAGAAAATATCATGACACAATGTAGACAGAGTAGTAAAAAGGCCAAAGATAATGCCCCATCTAGGGTTCCGCCATCTTCCGGTGGTGAAGGGGAAAAGGCAGAGAAGGCCCTAGTCCCTCTTAGTATAGACAACGTCCTCCCGAAGGAGATGCATGTTCGCAGGGATTTCCCGACTAGGAGCCCAGCCCTTCCCTAGGAGCACAGCAAGTTATCACAATCCCACTTAGAAGATCTGCGGGAGACGTACCATATTCCGGACCACATGGAAATGGTGCCGGACGGGACGGACTATGCCAATGTGCACCGGCCCGGGTACTGCACATTCTCTGAGTACCCGTTCTTGATTGGTTATAGTCTTCCAATATACCCACTAATGGAGGAGCTTTGCCGTTTTTATAACATGTGCCCGGCTCAGCTCACTGCTTACACCTTGAAGGTGTGCCGTATTATGACCACCTATGCGGCCAGGGCTGAGTGCAGCGTCTTGGTCCACCACCTCTTACAGTTATTCACCTAGTTACCTAAGGGGTACCATGCTGCAACTGAAAAGTTGTGGTACAAGGGGCTTGGTTGTTAAAGCTGATGACAAGACTAACCTCCGCTTTTGGCGTAAATACTTCTACATCAGGACGGAGCACCTAGTGTCGAATCCCGAGGGGTTCCCGGAAAGATGGAATCCAGAACGCAAGTATTTTTACTTGTAGACTTCAGGACTGCTTGCGATTTTGACCATACGGCCATTGTGACTTCTTTGCTTCCCCCCCTTCCCCCCGGCCTTATTTTGCAACGAGGGCTTCTCCACCTCGGTTCATTGAAAATATTAGGTCATAGGTGGAGAGAATGATTCCGTATGCGGAGGAATACCACACCTGGGCTGTGTTTCGTGAACGATACGGCCCACCAGGTAATTCTTCGGCTATGGTTTAGAGGTTTCCTTAGGTTTTGTTACCTGACTTATTCGCGTTGGCAGGTCGGAGCGCCCCCAAAAGAAGAAGAAGAGCATCGTTACCTCGCCTGGGGCGGGGACTGACTCTGAAGACGGATAGATACCGTGTGGCTCGCCCAGTGATGGCGCTTCGGAGGTTCCTCACCCAGAGGTTACGCCTGTGGCGGCGTCCACAAGTGAAGCGACTCCTTTACTGTCATCCCCACTGCTTGTGGAGGAGACTTCCGAGGGCGAGGAGCAGCCGAAAAGGAAAAGACACCGGTTGATGACTGGCAAGGGGATAGCCACAGAAGATGAGAGGGCGAGTGAGCCCTGTCGGGATTCAAGGCCGTTTTTTATATGTTCTGGGAGGTCGGCTCCCAAGGGAGGGCAGTTCTTGACGCCACCCCATCACGTATTCCGGAGAATGGCTCATTGGCTGCCGCTGAAGTAGCGGGCGATGGTGAGAGGGTGGACCCTGAGGTCTCCCCCGCGGATGTAGATGCATTAACGAGAGGTTCGGCTCGCGTGGGGATGACGGCGGGTAGATCCAACCGCCGAATTCTGATACTAGGTGGGTATAACCTGTTGCAGCATAGCGAGCAGGGCGCAGCAGATACGACCCTATTATGTGCGGCCCTTGAGCGTGAAATGTTAAAAGGTGTTAGTGATGGGGAATTATCCCGGAGGGTTGCTGGTGCGGCCTTGCAAGTATATTTCGATTTTCTTCACGTATCGTAAAGTAAACTTTGATGCATACTGACTTGCCTTTCCTCTTTTTCCTCTTCTTTAGACTCTCATCTTGGAGGTAGAGAGGGGGCGGGGAGCGCAAAGTAAGGCAACCACCTTTAACAAGGTGGTAAAGAAGTATCGGCGGTGCCGCGCCAAGCATCAAGCGCTGGCAGACCTACTCAAGCAGGACTAGGAATTTCGGGTTTTCCGTTAGGGCTTGGAGCAGTCGGAGGCCAAGCTGAAGTGAAGGGTGGATGAGCTGAAGCAAGTTGATGACCAGCCGATGGCCGCTTTGGCTCGGAATATTGAACTGGAGACTCTTCTCCGGTCAAAGTAAGAGGAACTGGAGGTCGGTCGTGGGGTAGCGGCAGAAGCCGCTGATTTACGAGCCAAGGTCGTTGCCTTGACCGCCGAGCTCAATGCCAAGGTGGCTGAGGTTGAGGCCCTTAAGCAGACTATTGCGTCCAGGTCCGATGAGGATGCGTATGGCGAGGCGCGGGAGATGTGGGTGTATGCCGAAGCCAAGCTAGTTGTGTTTGAGGAATTCTTGGCTGCGGGCCGAGCTACTCAGGCGGAGGTTCAGGATCAGCGGCGTATAGCTCAGGTCGCCCACGAAGCCTGAGGATATAGTTTCGATTCCCCAGACCGGGCGGGCTATAATTCTGGAGACGTTAACCGTCTAGGTTTCGGGTCCTGGATCTATGCAACTTATCAGGCCGGGGGCAGCAGCGGACGAGATGGCGGGCCGACGGGGGGTGGTGCACGGAATGGCGGTCCTCCTTAGGACTTGTATTCATTTTGTTTTGCTGTATTTGGAGATGTAAATGGGTCTTTTTACATATGTATTTTTTTTTATGATAATGGAAGTTATACTTTTGTTGTTACTCTTTTCCCGAGTCGCACTCTTGTATTTTTGGTATCTCGTCTCCGCAAAGTGGATGCTCGCTTATTTGTAAGGTTCTTAGTGTGCTTCTCGGACGTTTCTTGGGTTATCCACCAATAGGAGGCGGCTTTGATGCTAAATAGTGGCGGCTTTAGTTAATAGTGGCATTGCTTCATCTGCTACTTACGTGCCTTGCACCGCAATCGAAAAGGGTTGGCGACCGTTGGCGACGGCGGCCTTAGTTGCAATATTGTCGATGGCCTTAGCCATGTATGTAACTTTGACTGTCGTCAAGTTACTAGTTTGTCGTAGTCGAACTGGGTCGACTTACTAACGACGATGGCTTTAGCCTTTTACATGTTGGGGACGGCCTTGGCCGAATACGTAACCTCGACTGTCGTCGAGTAACTTTTTTTGTCGTAGTCGAGTTGGGTCGACTTATTGACGATGGTGTCCTTATCCATTTGCACATTGGGGATGGCCTTGGCCATATACTTGACTTCGACTGTCATCGAGTTACTTCATTTGTCGTAGTTGAGCTGGGTCGACTTATTGACGACGGTGTCCTTAGCCATTTGCACGTTGGAGATGGCCTTGGCCATATACATGACTTCGACTGTCATCGAGTTACTTCGTTTGTCATAGTCGAGCTGGGTCAACTTATTGACGACGGTGGCCTTAACCATTGGCACGTTAGAGATAGCCTTAGCCGTTCATACATCGGAGATGGCCTTATCTATTCATACATCGTAGATGGCCTTAGCCGTTCATACATCGGAGATGGCCTTAGCCGTTCATACATTGGAGATGGCTTTAGTCGTTCATACATTGGAGATGGCCTTAGCCATTCATACATTGGAGATTATGCTAGTCCAGTCCCTTTATCATGTCAGCCAAGAGAGCGTATGGAGTGGCTGGTATGATAAACTCGTTCCGCAAATATCTCCAGGTGTCCCCTCTGCTCCCTCGTTAAAAACCTTCCCGAGAAAACCCAATTGGGACAAAACTCAGGTAAGGGAAAAAGATTGCGACTCAGGAGACACCCTTTAGAAATGGAAATACTTGAGGTGGGCGACGTTCCAATTGTTTTGGAGCGTCATTCCTTCCATTGTTTCTAATTGAAATGCCCCGTTATTTGCTGCTGCTGTGATTTTGTATGGTCTGTCCCAGTTGGTGCCCATCTTTCCTTCACTTGGGTCTTTTGACCCCAATATTTTGGCTTTGAGGACGTAGTCACCCACTTTGAGTGGTCGTATTTTGGCCCTCTTGTTGTAGTACCTTTCGACTTGTTGTTTCTGGGCCACCATTCATATGTGGGCCATTTCTCTTCTTTCGCCGACCTCATCAAGGTCTTGAAGTCTGTTCATGTCGTTCTCTAATCCACTTGTATGTGAATACCTCAACCTTGGTTCACCGACTTCGACCGGTATGACCGCGTCGGTTCCGTAGACCAGTGAGTATAGTGTTTCTCCCGTGGAGGATTTAGACGTGGTCTGGTGTGCCCATAACACTTCCGGTACTAGCTCAAGCCATAGTCCTTTGGCTTCCTCGAGATTCTTCTTCAGCATGTTCAGTATCGTTTTGTTGGACGACTCTACTTGGACGTTGGCCGGGGGGTATGGCGTGGAGAGTATTCGCTTAATATGCCATTTGTCAAAGAACTCCGTTGTCTTCTGGCCGATAAACTATCGTCCGTTGTCACAGCTGATTTCTTTGGGGATGCCGAAGCGGCAGATGATATTCTTCCATATGAAGGCGATGACTTCCTCTTCGCGTATTTAGGCGTACGCACCTGCTTTCACCCACTTGGAAAAATAGTCAGTTAAAACTAATAGTAATCGTACCTTTCCTCGTCCTGCTGGTAGCGGACCGACTATGTCCATTCCCCATTTGATGAAAGGCCATGGGGAAGTGACCGAGTGGAGCGGTTCTCCTAGTTGGTGTATCATGGGGGCATACTTTTGGCATTTTTCGCATCGTACATCTTTCTTCATAGTTGGCCAATAGTAGCCGGCCCGTATTATGCAGCGTACGAGGGCGCGGTTACCTATGTGGGCGCCGCAGTGACCTTCGTGTACCTCTGCGAGTACTGGCTCCGTTTGGTGCGGCCCTAGGCACTTGGCCAGGGGTCCACCAAACGTCCTTTTGTAGAGCTCATGGTTTATCAGGCAATATCGGGCGGCCTGTACGCAGAGCTTCTTGGCTTCTTTTTTGTTAGGTGGGAGTGTTCCATCCTGTAGATAGGACACAAACTGGTTGTGCCAGTCCCAAGTAAAATTTAAGGAGAGTACCTCAGTGTGATCAATGGTTGAATGGAGGAGGGTGACCATGCTTTCTTTGTCGAAGTTTTTAGTGGCTGTGGCCAATTTTTCTAGGTCGTCTGCTTCAGCGTTCCGCGCCCCCGGAACCTATTCGAAGTGGCACTCGTCGAGCTCAGTCATTAATCTGTGGATTTCTAACTAGTACTTTTGCAATCTCTGCTCCTTGATTTGGTAAGTCCCAATGACCTGGTTCACCACGAGCTGGGAGTCGCAATGGAGAGTGAGTTGCCGAGCTCCATACTTGATGGCTAGTTTTATACCTGTAATAACAGCCTCGTACTCGGCCTCATTGTTAGTCATCTCGGGGCATCGTATGGACTGGCGAATTACTTCGCCCGTGGGGACCTCGAGAATGAGTCCCAGTCCCGATCCTGAGGCATTAGCAGCGCCGTCAGTGTAAAGAGCCCATAGGTCGGTGTTGGAGGGGGAACAATGTGCCTCTCATTTCGCCTCTGGCAGTATTTCTACGCACTCGTGCTCGCTGAGCTCTATGGCCCACCTGGCGAGCCTGCCTGATAACTCAGGCTTATGTAGGATGCTTCTCAAGGGGAATGTTGTCACTACTTTTATGGGGTGGCACTAAAAATAGGGTCGGAGCTTTTGTGAAGCTACGACCAACGCCAGAGCTAATTTTTCGAGGTGTGGATACGGTGTTTCGGTGTCCGCTAAGGTTTTGCTAATATAGGAAATAGGGGATTACGTACCTTTGGTCTCGCGAACCAATACTGCACTGACGGCGACCTCTGATACGGCCAGATACGCTAGTAGGGGCTCGCCTGGATTTACCTTGGCCAGCAGTGGTAGAGAAGATAGGTACGCCTTCAGTTTTCTCAAGGCTTCGACACATTTCTCATTCCACTATAACCCATTGTCCTTTCTCAGTACATTGAAGAATTTGTGGCATCGTCTTCTCCTGATCCTCCTCGGCTATCATGATTTGATTGTAGTCGGAGTAGGCATCTAGGAAGCTCAATAGCTCATGTCTTGCAGTGGCATCGATCAATTGGTCGATGTGAGGTAGTGGGAATGAGTCCTTCGGGCATGCTTTGTTCAGATCGGTGAAATTTATGCACATTCTCCACTTCCCATTTTTCTTTTTGACCATGATGACGTTGGCGACCCATTGGGGGTACTTTGATTCCCTGATGGAGCCGTTGGCCAGTAGTTTGTCTACTTCCTCGCTGACCTCTTCATTGATAGCGGCGTTGAATTTCCTTCTCATTTGTCGCACGGGCGGATGTAATGGATCGACGTTCAGCTTATGGGTGGCGATGTCTCGCGGAATTCTCGGCATATCTAAATGGGATAAAGCAAATAGATCTGTATGGTTAGTTAGGAATTCATAATACTTACTTAGGTTGACGAGGCTGTGACCGATGTAGGCTTTCTTTGTAGGGTCGGTGTCATCCAATTGGACTGGGTCGAGATCTTCGACCGTTTCTTTACAGGCTTCCACGACGTCGGGATCTCTAATGGCATCCGCTGTCGGGTCAACTTTAGTCCCCGACACGGCTGATTGTTATGCCTCCGCACTCGGCCCCTTCAGTTGTTGGTTGTGGGCGCAATCTCGAGCTATTTTGTAGCATTCCTGCGCGGTGCGTGGCTCGCCCCTAATACTGAATACTCCCCATGGGGTAGGGAATCTGATCATTTGGTAAAGGCTTGAAGGGACCGCTCGCATGGCATGTATCCACGGGCGTCCTATGATGATGTTGTATGTCGTTTCTTGGTTCATCACGTGGAAAGTTGTTTCCAGCGTGACTCTTCCCGCTAAGACGGGCAGTGTTATTTCTCCGGATGTCCGTTCCACTGCATTGTTGAAACCAGTTAGTGTTATACAGTGCGGTATTACCCTATCCTCGAGTCCCATTTGTGCGAGGACCCTTAGATCGATAATACAGGCGCCACTTCCGTCGTCGATCATGACTCTTTTGACATCCGTATCAGTGATACGTAAAGTAATAACTAAAGCATCATAATAAGGGAAAGACAAACCGTTGGCATCAGACTTATCGAAGGTGATACTATCTTCGAAGTCGACATACCGTTCATGGGTGATGATCCGCTTCAGTCTGTGTGTGTTGGCGAATTTGACGTGATTGACAACTGAGTCGTCGCCGCCTCCGACGATCATGTTTATCGTGCGTGTTGGGAAAGGCGGCTTTGGTGGCCCGCGGAGTTGTTCCTGTCCGCGTGCAAAGTTGATTTTCCCTTTGTCGCTGAGTAATTCCCTCAGGTATCCCTGGTTCTGCATCCTGACCACTTCTTGTTGTAGGCCTATGCAGTCTTCGATTTTGTGTCCCCATTCCTGATGGAACTCACATAGGATATTTGATTTCCCTGTGGCAGGTTCTGATTTCATCTTCTGCGGCCAATGCACCTTGGTGCCCAGCTTCTCCAGTGCATACACTATTTCTAAGGGAGACACACAAAAGTTATGGGCGGATAATAAGGGGAAGTACCTCTTTCATTTAGGAGTAGGGCGACGTGTCGCTGTAACGCATCTGTATGTCTTGGTGGAGGATGGGAGGATCTGGTGTATGGCTGATGTCGGTCTCTGTTGGAGCGTGGGAGTTGTTCTCGCCGTCCTTCATTGCGTCGATCTCTCCTTGTTTCTGAGTGTATTGTTGTTAGCCGTTGGGTCGGCCCATTAAGATCATCCTCGTCCGCTCGTACCTCGGCGTAATAGGCGTTGTGGATTTCTTCCCATATGGTAGGGGGATATTTCATGAGGCGGCTCAGTAGCTTCTTGGTCGCCATCGAACCGTCACTACTTAGCTCGTTCTGGAAAGCAGCTATTGCCATACCTTCCGATACGTTTGGCAGACTCATCCTTACCCTGTTAAACCTGGCTAGGAAGTCCCTGAGCCCTTCTCCTATGGTTTGTCTGACGGCGAAGATGTCGTTGACCCTTGCTTCCGCTTTCTTCGCACTCGCATGGGCGGTGACGAACTTATCCGCCATTTCTTCGAATGTTGATATCGCCTTGGCTGGTAACTGAGAGTACCATGTCAAGGCCCCTCCTATCAACGTCTCACCAAACTTCTTCAGCAGCACCGACGGTACCTGTTCTTTTGATAGATCGTTGCCCTTCACAGCAGTGACGTAGTGGATCAGATAATCCTCGGGATCTGTGGTTCCATCATACACCCTCAAGTAGGGAGGCATCTTAAAGGTATTTGGGATAGAATAAGGGGCAACTTCTTCAGTGTATGGTTGTTCTACGAACCTTCCCACGTTGCGTTTTGGTAGCAACTTGGGGTCTCCGGGGATTTTGTCGACTCTCTCCTAGTGTTCCTTTATTTGGTCGAGGAGTGCCTTGTTTTCATTTTCCATTTCTTCCATCTTCTTTAGGATGGTTATTAGTGTACCATCATTGGTCTGTGCCTCAATAGGTTGGTTATTTAATCGTGTAGCCTCAGGTTCACCCATGACAGCGATGGTGCTTATCGTCGGTACATGCCTGATGTTGCTTTGCGGTGATTTCTCGACCAAGCCACTTAGGGTGCTTGTTAGCCACTCTTCCAGTAGCTTTTTAACCACCAAGGGTGCTTCCTTAGTAGCAGACGTGGAAGCTCCTTTTTCGTGCAAGATCGTCAGATCTTCGGATGGGAAAGATGAGATCTCTGCACCTGGTGTGATGCTAGGGGTTGCATTCAGGATGCCATCATCACTGGCCTCGTTGAGAGGACCAAGGAGATTGGCTGTGACACCCACTATAGTTTTCGATCTTGTATTATTTTCGGCCATCTTTTGTTTTCGTATGGTGTAGAGAAAAGTAGCTGGTTGATCTTTAGATGGATACTATGATTTTGATTCTCCAAATCCCCACAGACGGCGCCAAATGGTTTGGCTCAAAAGTTAACAATATACTTTGTAAGCTAGAAAACAATAAAAAATGTGAAAGGCTAAATCGTAATCAAATATAATAGACCTAGAGATGTAAAAATGATGTTATTATTATAGATCTAATATTGTAAGTTGATAACATGAACTCAAGTGAAGATGTTCGTTAGAGATAGAGATAGAGGAGAGAATAGGATAAAATGAGAGAGTTGTATTATTCAAGAATAACACTGATGCCCCTTTTTACAATGGGAAGGTCCCCTTTATATAATAGGAGATCTTCCTCGAAATAATTATAAAAGTACAAAACGTAGTCGACGTCATCCTAGCGAGGGCACCAAGTCTTAACCGGCGTCGCGTTCGTCCTTACGTCCAAGCCGTACCCTTACTTTAATGGACGTATGCTTCACTGGGCATACCCTTCGGAGTAGAGACGTTGAGGACCAAATTTGACCCCATACAGTTAGTCCCTCCGCTCGTTGGAGGCACATCCAATAGACGTCTTCAATGGGCGGACATGCAGACCTTGTCTTTCAAAAATTTGTCCCCACTATGGGGGTGGTGACGTGAATGAGGTGAAATATATGGCCCTGCCGAGCTGCTGACGCGTGGCCCCCTTTTCGAAATGATGTCATCGCCCCCATGCTTCATAATTATACATGCTCCCGAGGCGGTTCAGGGGATGATGTGATGTTCTGGTTTCCCGCACCCGTTTTGAATCATGCCTCTTCGATTTCCGTGCATCCTAACCTTATAAATAGAGGGGAGGTTCAATCTATTTTATCTTTCGAACATTTGAACCTTTTCTGCTTCCTTTTCATCTTTCTCTCTAACAATTGCTATTTCGTGCGAGACTCTTCCATTTCTTTTAAAACCACACTTCCTATCATTAGAGCTTCATTTCTTATAGAAAATATCATGACACAACGTAGACAGAGTAGTAAAAAGGCCAAAGATAATGCCCCATCTAGGGTTCCGCCATCTTCCGGTGGTGAAGGGGAAAAGGCAGAGAAGGCCCTAGTCCCTCTTAGTATAGACAATGTCCTCCCAAAGGAGATGCATGTTCGTAGGGATTTCCTGACTAGGAGCCCAGCCCTTCCTTAGGAGCACAGCGAGTTATCACAATCCCACTTAGAAGATCTTCGGGATATGTACCATATTCTGGACCACGTGGAAATGGTACCAGCCTGGATGGACTATGACAATGTGCACCGGCCCGGGTACTGCACATTCTCTGAGAACCCGTTCTTGATTGGTTACAGTCTTCCATTCTACCCCTAATGGAGGAGCTTTGCCATTTTTATAACGTGTGTCCGGCTCAGCTCACTCCTTACACCTTGAAGGTGTGCCGTATTATGACCACCCATGCGGCCAGACCTGAGTGCAGCATCTTGGTCCACCACCTCTTACATTTATTCACCTGGTTACCTGAGGGGTACCATGCTGCAACTGAAAAGTTGTGGTACAAGAGGCTTGGTTGTTAAAGCTAATGACAAGACTAACAGCCGCTTTTGGCGTAAATACTTCTACATCAGGACGGAGCACTTGGTGTCGAATCCCGAGAGGTTCCCAGAAAGATGGAATCCAGAACGTAAGTATTTTTACTTGTAGAATTCAGGACTGCTTGCGATTTTGACCATACGGCCATTGTGACTTCTTTGCTTCCCCCTTCTTTTGCAGCGAGGGCTTCTCTACCTCGGTTCATTGAAAATATTAGGTCATGGATGGAGAGAATGATTCCGTATACGGAGGAATGCCGCACCTGGGCTACGTTTCGTGAACGATACGGCCCACCAAGTAACTCTTCGGCTATGGTTTGGAGGTTTCCTTAGGTTTTGTTACCTGACTTATTCCTGTTGGCAGGTCGGAGTGCCCCTAAAAAGAAGAAGAAGAGCGTTGTTACCTCGCTTGGGGCGGGGACTGACTCTGAAGACGGATACATACCCTGTGGCTCACCCAGTGATGGCACTTCGGAGGTTCCTCACCCAGAGGTTACGCCTGTGGCGGCGTCCACAAGTGAATTGACTCCTTTACTGCCATCCCCACGGCTGTGGAGGAGACTTCCGAGGGCGAGGACCCGCCGAAAAGGAAAAGACGCCTGTTGATGACTGGCAAGGGGATAGCCACAGAAGATGAGAGGGCGAGTTAGCCCTGTCGGGAGTCAAGGCCGGTTTTTATGGCCGATGCCATCCGTTCTGGGAGGTCGGCACCCCAAGGGAGGGCAGTTCCTGATGCCACCCCATCACGCGTTATGGAGAATGGCTCGTTTACTGCCGCTGAAGAAGCGGGCGATAGTGAGAGGGTGGACCCTGAGGTCGCCCCCGCGGATGCAGATGCATTAACGGGAGGTTCGGCCCGTGTGGGGATGACGACGGGTAGATCCAACCGCCGAATTCCGATCCCAGGTGGGTATAACCTGTTGCAGCACAGCGAGCAGGGCGCAGCGGATATGACCCTGTTATGTGCGGCCCCTGAGCATGAAATTTTAAAAGGTGTTAGCGACGGAGAATTATCCCGGAGGGTTGCTGGCGCGGCCTTGCAAGTATATTTTGATTTTCTTCACGTATCGTAAAGTAAACTTTGATGCATACTGACTTGCCTTTCCCCTTTTTCCTCTTCTTTAGACTCTTATCTTGGAGGTAGAGAGGGAGCGGCGAGCGCAAAGGAAGGCGCCACCTTTAACAAGGTGGTAAAGAAGTATCAGCGGTGCAACGCCAAGCATCAAGCGCTAGCGGACCTACTCAAGCAGGACTCAAAATTTTGGGTTTTTCGTTAGGGCTTGGAGCAGTCGGAGGCCCAGCTGAAGCGAAGGGTAGATGAGCTGGAACAAGTTGATGACCAGCTTATGGCCGTTTTGGCTCGAAATATTGAACTGGAGACACTTCTTCAGTCAAAGGAAGAGGAACTGGAGGTCGGTCGTGGGGTAGCGGCGGAAGCCGCTGATTTGCGAGCCAAGGTCGCTGCCTTGACCGCCGAGCTCAATGCCAAGGCGGCTGAGGTTGAGGCCCTTAAGCAGACTATTGCGTCCAGGTCCGATGAGGATGCGTATGGCGAGGCGGGGGAGATGTAGGTGTATGTCGAAGCCAAGCTAGTCGTGTTTGAGGAATTCTTGGGACGAGCTACTGAGGCGGAGGTTCAGGATCAGTGGCGTATAGCTCAGGTCACCCGCGAAGCCTGCAGGTATAGTTCTGATTCCCCAGACCGGGCGGGCTATAATTCCGAAGACGTTAACCGTCTAGGTTCCGGGTCTTGGATCTCTGCAACTTATCAGGCCAGGGGTGGCAGCGGACGAGATGGCGGGCCGACGGGGGGCGGTGCACGAAATTGCGGTCCTCCTTAGGACTTGTATTCATTTTGTTTTGCTGTATTTGGAGATGTAAATGGGTCTTTTCGCATATGTATTTTTTTTTATGATAATGGAAGTTATACTTTTGCTGTTACTCTTTTCCCGAGTCGCACTCTTGTATTTTTGGTATCTCATCTCTGCAGAGTGGATGCTCGCTTGTTTGTAAGGTTCTTAGTGTGCTTCTCGGACGTTGCTTGTGTTATCCAACGATAGGAGGCGGCTTTGACACTAAATAGTGGCGGCTTTAGTTAATAGTGGCGTTGCTTCATCTGCTACTTACGTGCCTTGCGCCGCAATCGAACAGACTCACTGATATGTCCCTTATATATGTGAAGCAGAAAACTATGTGAAGCCCCTTACAGCAAAACTGTTGATTGGGCCAAGTGGTATATATTTTGGGTGGATGAACGTGTCGTGGCAAAGAATCATGTTGATAGTAATTACAAGCTAGCCAAGGAGGGTTTTTTATCCAAGGTAAACATCTCAGCTTCAACTTATTCTGCATACGAATTTGGTGATATACCCTTTATGGAATTAATGATGTGAGCCTTAACAATAGTTTATGGATTGTGATTCATGTTTGTTTGCTCTTTGTCTAGAGATCTTTAGAGTACATCTTTTCTTTGAAATTTCTGTTCTGGACGATTCAGTTTACCATCAGGAGATATTAATCTTTCTATTCTAGAATAGAGTAGATCACTACTTCCACATCTGATGCATCTTGGAAATGAAGAGAGTCCTCTAGGCCATGGTGTTTTTCTTTTACTTTGGCAATGGTGTTCTTGAACTGAATACAGTGGGCCAACTGAGGATGGATATCAAGCTTGATTTGTTTTTTGAATTTAGATGTAAATAATTTGCAACTATGAGGAACTACCAGTCATGGGAGGAACTGATTATACTATATGTCACTGTCATCCTCATCTGGCATCGAATTCTTGAAATTTTTTAAAACTAGTTGCGTACCGCAGATCCTCAAGAATCCGAGGAGGTAAAAGTGCTAATTGAGGATCATATTAAGACCATCCACCTGGTTGCCAAACTCTATTATTCTAATGCTAGTAAACCAAAGAGCTACTGTAGTGCCACTTGAAGCAGTTCAAACAGTTCTTTTTTCTTTTCGTTCCTGCATGGTTAGTCAGTAACAAGCAACATTTCTCTGCAGATATCAGGTTAGAGAATTAAAAACTGATTGTTTCCTGCTTCAAGGCTAATGTAATTTTCCGTCGCTTAAAAAAAATTTATTGTTCGAGCTGCTAAGCTGTTGATTGGGACGTAGCTGATTGGTTGATTGTCATTGATTGACAGCTTCTAAGCTGTTACACTGAAAACATTAGTCTTCAATCTCCAGTGTCTTGGTATACTTTGCAGAGTCCGGAACCAAAATGTGGTATTTTTGGACTCAAAAGACATTTTTAAGTATAAAAAAAAAATAACCATTATATATACAACGCCAGAAAACCTGGCGTTGTATATTAACTGTAACGGCACCGTTAATATACAACGCCAGGTTTTCTGACGTTGAATCTGACACACTGATTCAACGCCAAAAAGCTGACACACTGATTCAACGCCAAAAAACCTGGCGTTGTATTATTTTATTTCTGACCCCACCATTAATAGCAGTGTATAATAATTCAAAAAGTATAACGCCAACTTATTTGGCATTGTATATGTAAAAAACAAATCGTCCCGGCTCTTCGTTTTCTATATAAAGAGTTTACAATCGCATAGAAATGCAATCCAAAATTTTTTTAACTCTTGTTGCTCTATTATTGTTAAATTCTACAGCATTTTTTCATTATGTCTGAAGAGCGTAGGATAAGAGTTTCATTATATTGGGGTGGTGAGGTTGTGATGGAGAATAACTCCATGGGCTACAGTTTACCTGCTAAGTGTCATGTTAAATTGCCATTGACAATGGAGCACGATACATTGATATCGTTGTTATGCAAAAAAATGAGTATGAGGAAACGTTCCGTCATACTTAAAGTTAACGAAAGATATCCGTATTCCGTCACTCCGCAATTGGTTGCTTTTTACTCGGAGTTTAACATCGACGATGATGAAACTTTGCGTGATTTTTTGAGGACTCCGGACGAATGTCGTGATTTTCTTGTAATCACAATGTTGGAGATGTACGTGAATGTCGAAGACGTTCCAAAAAATAAGGTTGTGCGTAGTAGAGCCAAATAGCCACCTCGCCTGTCCCAAATAGCCAGCTGAGCGTTAAGCCAGTCAATAAATGTGTCATCCACCCTGGACTGATCATCCCCCTCTCATAATGTAAAGGATGCCATGCAGGCGGAGTCAGTATAGGCTGCGGCAGGCCAAATTGACGAGAAACCCGCTCTGAGGCATGATGCTCCACAATATCGAGGCATGTGAGAGGGACAAAAGTCCTCCAAATATGTCGGCCGAACGTACAATACGCTGGCAGGGTACCTATCAGCTCCTCGCTATACGGCGTCCAGATGAACTATCAAATAACAACACAAACTGTCAGTATGCGTAACACTAAATTAAACAATAACTGGTACGTTTAGTTAGATATTCACCTGTGTGTCCTCGAGCAAGTCCAATACATCCCTGATGCCGGGGAGATTATGATGGGCATCATACGCTCGTGAAAGTCTACGCCGCATAACCCACCTACAAGCTAAAGGCAGATCCGGAATGTCTACATCAACCGGTAGCTGTGGTAGAGGTGGCCTAAGCTGCAGAAATAGCTCCCAGACCCAAACCTAACATAGAAAGTCAATGTATAGTGTGAGATAAAGTATAGCTAGGTAGAATTGTAACTAACGAACATTTTCGTTGAATATGTTGTCACCTGTAAAAGCGGCAGGAAGCCACAAACGTCTCTCTGTGTGCCCATGGAAGCCCGGCACATCTGCCTGTACTAAAATGAGAGGACAGCACCACCCCAGCTGTAGCTGGCTGTATCCTCGAACCGGGTAATATGATGAAGAAAACGGAGGCTGACTAGGTTCCTCGAAGTGTTCGGGAACAAGAACCCCCCAAATAGAAGGAGCAGCAACAGCCTCGTATATCGCAGCACATCCACCTCCTCTGACTCGTCTGTGATAGTATCGTGGAGCTGCAACAGGCGCTCTCTAATGGGGACTAACTGTATGCGACTGATCCCAGCCCTGGGATCCTCGGCCTCCGGCCTCAAACCAGTGAGCATGTGCAGCATATCCCAATATGAATCCCGCGGATAATGCCTCATGTTCGCAGGGAGTAAAACAGGCAAGCCATTGGCAGACAAGCCATACAAAATCTCTGTGTCCTGGAGTGTAATGGTGGCCTCGCCAATGGCAAGTGGAAAGTGTGCGTCTCCGGTCGCCACCACTCAATCATGGCCGTGATCAAAGCGTAGTCCAGCTGTATCCGGCCAATTCGAATAATCCGATAAAATCCCATCTCCTCCAGGTGATGGACCACTCGAGGATGTAGAATGCGGGGAGGACTCAAAAACTCCCATAATAGATCCATTCTCCTAGCCAGGAAAGTCTGTGTCAGCAACTGTCCCTCCCAGATATACTCGGATCTATGTTGGGGCTGTAGGCCTAATAGATCCGACGTCCGAGGGCCAGGATGTATGGGC
>MU671643.1:11944-34807 GCA_026770625.1 Nicotiana glauca | reverse complement strand
TGCAGCTAATTACATATCCAATAATTTTTATAAAAGTTTTTCTTAGATGGTCTACAAAGTGTCTAATTGGCACATATGTGGTTTAGTTGAAGGGCCTGATAGGAACAACTCCATATTTAAGTGTCCAAGTAACAAAAAAGGCCAAGTTTAAGGGTCCAGTTATGTATTTGGCCTTTTTATGATGGATCAAGTGTATTCCACCTGCAGTCTCCTCTTCTGATGTGGTGGTGGTCTTTTCATTGGGGAAAACATCAGAAATTTTGGTGCCCACACAGATCAACCTTTAGTCTTTTTTACTGAATGTATTTAACACAAGGGAAGGAAGATAGCCTCAAAAACTGAATCTGTAAGTTATTATTCCCTTTAAAAGGGAGTTGGGACCAAACTTTGAAAATGGTGTACAAGCAGAGCTATAACTAAAGCAGGTGATGCCAAAAAAGAATCATTTCCAAAACAAGAGTTTCAAGTGGTCTACTTTGAATTATTAGAAGATTTTATTTTATCTACTAGTACTTTGTTTCATATGATTCCATCTTTGATAAATTACAAGATTTTTATTTTTATTTTTAAAAAGATTATTAGAAAATGTAACCATTTTCCAGAAACAAATGGTCAACAAGTTAACTCGGAATCAGTAGTAATTCATGATATAGAAACACCCCTACGCATTTCCCAGAGACTGCCCTAAGAACCAATTAACTTTTTCCAAGTCTCAGTGCTTGAACTGGCATTAATTCATAGTTTGGAAAAAGTTCAGACTGTTATAAATATCATTATTTATGTATGTCCATTCTTTATAGAATTACTTTGAGAGCAAAAGGCCAATGTAACTATAGGAACTAGCCTAGTTAGTAGTTAGTACGAGACTATCTAGTTAGGATCAAGCTATTACTTGGGAACCAAGTTCATTTCTTCCTATAAATGGAGGTCCCCTTATCATTTGTTGTATAAGTTCAAGAAAAATTTATTAATTATCTCTCAATAAGTTCCTCTTATTTTAGTTCGTTTAATACTATTCCATAACACAGACTCTGTTGACTGTTGCTGCCAGCATACTGGAGAAAAATGGAAAATTATACTTTCTTCTCTATCTTCTTTTCCCTTAAGAACAAAGTTCCAGCAGGCATTAGTTAATGTGAAATAAAGAATCTGTAAAGCAAATACATGAAACTACGTCAGAATTCTCCACATACAGATTGATCATCTGATTGATATGCTTCTATCCATCAGCATATATTGTTAGAGTGACTCAATTATACAACTCAATCGATCAATTAATGCTTCAATTCCAGATCATTCCGGTTCAATCATTTATGCGGATAGAGATTGAGGCCGCAACTCTCCATACCGAATTATGGAAGGAAAAGTTAGTAGAATAAGGACAGGTAAAACTATGTCAGACAATAAGATACAAGTCGAGTAAGAAAAAGAACAAATTACTTATCAACGCAGCAGAATTGTTTAATCAAACTGAGTTACTAAAATACGCCACACAGGTCTAAAAAAAGACTGCTAAACCAACAGAATGACTAAGAACTAGCATTTTGTTTTAAAACCTCGGCTTCAGCCATTGCCATAGGATCGTCTTGCTTATTTGTTTCTTCATCCTTTTCCCCATCCCTCTCTTCAGCCATCTTTTTCCTATGTAATTCCTCTGCAGCCTGCATTGCAGCCCTCTGCTCTTCCTGGAGGCGCTTCATTTCCTCTTCTTGCTGTTGTCTCTCAAACCATGTGTCAGCATCCGCCCAAACTGAGTCAAGGGAAATATAAGACTGTCAGCATACAGGACAACAGAATACACTCCAAATTTCAAATGGTAAATGGAACATTACTCATTAATCAAACAAAGATACAAAGAGCACATTCACACAAACAAACATCATACAGATCACTGAGAACCTAAAGCTAACAAAAGAGCAGTTCTAGAGATGAATGCTCTCCAAACAAAATCGTCTAAAGAAAGCAGAGCTGGAGAAAAAAACGCCAAGCTATCATTCATTTAACTATTAACACTGACCAACAAACATATGGAAGCAGAAATCAGATGCTATGTTTAAACTCAGAAACTGACAACATTTTTTGATGAGTGAATTCACAAACAACTTCAAAGGTGCACAACAAGAATTTGCTTGCCGCTTATTGTATATGGAGGGAACTAAACGAGCTCAGATAACAGCATCCGTTAGTTATAATGCAAATTATTACACCTTTGTCTGCATGTCTTAAACTGTTAGAAAGATCAAAATTTGCCCGAATAGCACAGTATTCAAAAAAGGAACTTGGATTTAAATCTGAGAGCAGTTACTTTATTGATAAGACCTCAAACATGATGCAAATTTCTATTCTGAAACCATCTAGCACACTTGCTTCATCTAGGAGGATATAGGGCTTGAACCATAGGTCCTATTGAAGAATGTTTCCTAGTTTATCCTATATTACATGGACTGTTAATGAAAAGCTTTGAATTTCAAGCTAGCTGCCTTTTTGAAATGCCAAAAGTTACTTGGTGGATATTTTCCCAAAAGAATATCTATGTAGACAGGCATTTTAAGAAGAGTAAAAGCTCTCCTCAATGTGATGTTATTTGATTTCCTTTTGCTCTTGTAATCTAAAGTCACAGCATTATATTTTTTAATATAGTTAAATATATTTGCTGAAAAATCAGAATCCACACATACAGGGGCATGACTCAGACATAAAAGCTGAAAATTGTTCACATCCCAGCAACCAGTAGAATTAATGTTGCCTCCGCAAGTTCAGAGCCCAACCCTCATTATCCAACACTAATGTCACCTTTGTTTTGGAGGAAATACCTATGTTAGGCTAAGTAGTGGTAGACGAGGTTTTTCCTAAGAAAATAGCAAAAGCATGTAATTTGGTTTTTGCCAAACTTTTTCCTTTCCTATACAGGAGTGCGGAGTAGTAGAATACGTTCACAAAATGCTAAAACTGAGGATCTTTTGCAGGTACAGTGCTAATCTTTTCATGTACTTGGATTTTTCTACAAATCAGAATGGGTGACCTATATGCTTAAACTGCATACCATGATATTTGAAAAGGATAGAAAAATTGCTTGATTAATCAACGTGTGGTCTAGCAGTCAATAAAGCTAAAATAAACCATGAGAGACCAGGGTTCAAATTGCAATAGAAGCAAAAAGCGCTAGGTGATTTCTTTCCATTTATCTAAACCTTGGCAGACAGAGTTCCTAAATAACTGAGTCGTTAAAAGGTAGCAAGTACTCATAGATTAGTCGAAGTGTGTGCAAGCTAGTTAGGATACAACCATTACTTCAAAAAACAAAAAAAAAATGCTTGATTAATACATATAGCATGTTTAAGACTTACTTCTCCAAATGGCATTGGTAATAAATTATATAGACATTGAAGAAAGAAAGTTATTTTAATACAAACGAATTACAATATCAACATAGAAAGCCACCTTTCTCTATGGTATCATAGCAGGGAAATAGGGCAGGAAAAATTTAGTGAACTTCAATCACTAACTAAAAACAGAATAAGAAGAAATATTTAAAAACATGTTGTTTGGTTCTTTAGCTTCTTGTTCTTCATTTAGTCATTTCTTCCTAAAAGCTTTCTGGGACAAAGTTGAGTAGGGAAAGAAACACAAAAGTTGTCATCCAAATTCGTACTATACCTTCTGCTAAAATGATCGTTAAGATTAAAATTTTACCAGGAAGAGTCCCCTCTAAGAATGAAGAAAACAATGTTCTCCATGTATTGAATTACAAAACCACGTGCATTAGACATGAAAAGTACAGCTGCAGAGATGGGCGACCTATGTGAATATTGAGCTAAGAGGGAAAGAGAGAAGCTCGTTTGGCATTGAGAATGTAGTATGGAACAAAGAGATCCAGTTTTCCATTTTTTTTTATGAAAAAAAAATTACACATAAATGCAGATACTTCTCAATCTATAGATGCTTAGAAGGATTACTTTGAAGTCATGGGATGTGCCTTGCTTTTTAACTCAGCTTAATATACTAGAAAAGGACAAAAACATAAAAGGAAAGAGAAGCAGACCATATCCTATAAACATAACAAGTTGTTCAACTGTATCAGCATATCAATCAACTACTACTCAATTCTAGATTAGTTAACGTCAATTATATGAATACCTTGTATCCGTTGGACTCTAATCAATAAAACCCCATAACCACCAAGAAACCTGGTAAAATCTTTGGAGAACCGCATTTCTTTATATTGGCTATCGCAATTCCAGTTCTATCATATAAGCAAATAACTATGAGGCTATGTCTATGAGCAATAGCATGGTAAAAGTAATAAGAACAAGAACAACATGAAGTCTTTTGAAACTTGGTGGATAATGGATCCACTCCTCTACCCTCTCCACTTAAATACACGGCTTTTTGTCTGCAGTAGGGTTTGAACCTAGGCGCACCCACTCCTCTACCCTCTCCACTTATTAATACACGGCTTTTTGTCTGCACTAGGGTTCGAACCTTGACGTACGCCTAAGGCACACATCACTAGCTAGGCTCTTACCACTAGACCGAAACCAGTGAACAGAAAGGCTATTTTCTTCTATTGTCAAAGATCACATAAACAGGCCACTTTTTCCTCATCCCAATATGTAGTACAAGGATAACCAAAAGCTGTATTTTTTTACTTTTTGTGGGGAATAGAAGAGGTGGAACTTACTAGGCTGAGCGGCCCAACCCTGTTCACCACCCTTGATTTTCTCAGGGAGAGCATAGTTTACAGTAAGGACACGACCATAAAGCTCAGCGCCATCCATATTATCCATGGCGGCGGACGCATCCTCTCTCTCAAGGAAGGTTACAAAGCCGAAAGAACGGTGCTTTTGGGTAGCCATATCCAATGGAGTCTTCACATCCTTAATATCTCCAAAGGGTATGAATGCTGCGTGCAGTATTCCCTCGTTTACCTCCTCTGCTAATCCACCTGTCACACACACAGCAGATACCACAAATTATTCAAGAATCAACAAGAAAACAACAGATACACAAATGGGGTTGTTGTGATTGAGGGATTACCGACATACAGAGTGTTCTTCTGCACTGCCTGGTTCATTATCGTCGATGTTAATCTCTCTCGTAGAAGCTTTGCTTTCTACTGGAGCTGCTTGATATTAGTATAATTCAAGAGACCTGCAAATGGGCCGGGTCGGACTAGTAATGGATCAGACCCAGCTTTAGAGCCCATAACTTAGCGGGCTGGGTCCGGCCCTATTCAACACAGGCATACTATATAGGATTAGTTACCTCGGGTGATTTGCAGCACTACCCTATTTTTTATGCCACCTTTTAACCTATACTCTATTTTTAAAAGTTATTGATTTCGTAACCAATTAACAGAAAATTCGTGTTGATATGACCATTATACCCCTTCCAAAATATATAAAATACGTCTCTCCTTCGTATTCATAAATTCAAATTACAGATCTCCTCCGTATCTCCTCCAGCAGTCAGTTCCTCCTGAGAACGCGTCTCGTATTCAAATTCCATATTCAAATTCAAATTCAAATACATTGTAAGTATTCAAATTCATCTCCAGAATTTAAAATAGTTTTTGAATTATATATTTTCTGATTAATTGATTGAAGTTGTTTGACGAACTTCACTGATATGCTGAATTATAAATCTATTTGACGATGAATTCCTCATACACTGGGTGCTGAAGTTTTTTAAATATTACTTAAGCACGAGGCTGAAGTTTTTCTCCTACACTGGCTAAATTAAAAATTCATTATTGCACTAAAATAAACTTAGGCCTAGGAGCTGAAGTAAGTTTTTAAGTTATTAATTAAAAACTTCAGAAGGAGGCTGCAGTTTTCCTCCTACACTGGCTAAATTAAAAAATCATATTGCACTAAAAAAACTTCGGCCTAGGAGCTGAAGTTTGTTTGTTATTACTTAAAAACTTCAGCAGGAGGCTGAAGTTTTCCACCTATACTGGCTAAATTAAAAAAATTATTATTGCACTAAAAAAACTTAGACCTTGGAGCTAAAGTTTTCATCCTACACTGGCTAAATTAAAAAATCATATTGCACTAAAAAAACTTCGGCCTAGGAGCTGATATTTTTTTGTTATTACTTAAAAACTTTAGCAGGAGGCTGAAGTTTTCCACCTACACTGGCTAAATTAAAAAAATCATATTACACTAAAAAAACTTCGGCCTAGCAGTTGAAGTTTTTTTGTTATTACTTAAAAACTTTAGCAGGAGGCTAAAGTTTTTCTCCTACACTGGCTAAATTAAAAAAACCATATTGCACTAAAAAAACTTCGGCCTAGCAACTGAAGTTTTTAAGTTATTACTTAAAAACTTCAGAAGGAGCCTGAAGTTTTCCTCCTACACTGACTAAATTAAAAAATTATATTGCACTAAAAAAACTTCGGCCTAGCAGCTGAAATTTTTTTGTTATGACTCAAAAAGTTCAGCAAGAGACTGAAGTTTTCCTCCTACACTGGCTAAATTAAAAAAAATCATATTGCACTAAAAAAGCTTAGGCCTAGGAGCTGAAGTTTTTAAATTATTACTTAAAAACTTCAAAAGGAAGATGAAGTTTTTCTCCTACACTGGCTAAATTAAAAAATTATATTGCACTAGAAAAACTTAGGCCTAGGAGGCTGAAGTTATATAGTTCATCCTACTGAAGTTATATAGTTCATTTCCTGTACTGCCTAATATTCGGATTAGTTTTTGTTAATTCCTGCTGAAGTTATATAGTTCATTTCCTTTGCTATTTTTTGAATTTAAATAGAATTAATATTAAAAAAAACGCAGAAAAAACTTATAACAAAAACTTAATATTTCATTAAAACACAATAAAAGATATAAATAAATTACATAAATAAACAAAACAAAAAAAATTAATCGTCCATTTCATCATCATCATCATCGTCGTCTTCGCTTCCAGATGGACGAGCATCTTCATCAGCAAGATTGTCAAATCTTGCATACATCACAAGCGTATCAAGCTTGTTGTTAATTTCTTCGAGCTCCCTGTCGTACTTTTTTATGACCTCATCAAGCTTCAACTCAAATGCCTCAATGATGTCTTGCTTGATCTCGTCCACTATTTGCCTAATGACAGCATCCATTTTTCTCCTTTTTGTATTTTATATCTGCTAAAATGTATGTGTTTGAGTGAATAAACTCAGAAGGAATAGCATGCTTATATAGGGGGGAAAAACTTCTGCATGGTATATGAAAAGGCAAAAAGGAATTTTAAAGGTTGTCTAATGAAAAGCGTGCATGAATATGATGGGAATGTATTTATTACACTAATACATAACCCCAAATGCAATATAATTACTACTTTAATTGTGTAGGTTACTGTTGTATACTATGCAATTAATGCTGAAACATGCTATTGTTTTCTGTAAAAAACTTTGGATTAATGTCCTGAAGTTTTTTAGTTCATTTCTCAAATCTTCAGCACTTACCTGCTGAAGTTGTTTTCCCCTACATTTATGAATCACCATGATAAAAAAATTTCAGCTAATATGCTGAAGTTATTAAGCTTATCTCTAAAAACCTTAGCATTTCTAAGGTGAAGTTTTCTTTGCAGAATTCATTAATTATGTCATACATCTTTTTCCAAAAATACTTCGGCAGAAGATGCCTAAGTGATTTAGTTTATTTGTAATATCTTCAGCACATACAACATAAAAATTCTTTTGTTCACTTTCCCAATACTTGCCACTAAACATGAATCTGCAGGATGAGTTCGATTTGCGTTGTTATAACTTTCAATGGGAGTTGGACTCCCGATTTTAAATACTTGGATCATAATATAAAACTTGTTCTACTTAATAAGGACATATCATTCAATATTTTTCTGAAGAAAATTAGTGAAGTTGCAAATATTGATTCAACCAGATATGCATTAAAAGTATGGTTTGATATCAAACTAAATACAAGCAAATGAATGCTTGTAACTTCAGATGAAGAACTTACTACTTGTATACATTTGCTTATAACTGATTCAGCCTACAAGAATTGGCATTTTGTCATTGAAAAAATACAACTTTCAGAATCAGCAGCATTCAACCAATCTCTTGCATATGCAATAGATTCAGAGCCTTTTGCTGAGTATCAATATGAAGTACGACAACCAATAATGGAAGTAGACAAAGGGAAACAACCTTCTAACATTACAGCTCCTTCAGAATACATAGTGCTGCAACAATTACCCCCTCTGCCAATAAATTCATACCAGTTTCTCGATGACCAAGAAGAAGAAGGACAACTAATAATGCAAATTGACAACCAACACAAAATCCAACAAAACTTTTTTTCACCTTCTGCAATGATAAAGAACAATGAAGATAGAGTAAACATGGAGCTTATACCGATAACATCACATAGAATTGAAGAAATTGCTGAAAGTTCTTGTGCTTCTCACAAATCAAGGAAAAGAGTGAGGAGAAAGGTGAAAGAATCTCCACCATGTAAAATACTAAGGCACGATGCGTTACATGAGGAAGTAAGAGTTGGATCAATCTTTGAGAACAAACAAAACATGACTAAATTTTTTTACAGCTTGGAGATAAATCAAAAGGTTGAATTCACTGCTATTAGATCATGTTCCAAGAGATACGAGCTGAAATTCATCGTGGACAAATGTGGTTAGAATGTACGTGCTACCAGAATAAAAAATTTCACACTGTTCAAGGTGATAAAATATCATAACATCCATGAATGCTCGGTTGATGTAAGAAAATCAGATTAGAAGCATGCTACATCAAATTTTATAAGCGAACAAATGATAGAACATGTTCGAGACAAAAAGATAGAGGTTACACCAACCTTTGTAGAAAATGAAATGAAAAAGAAATTTGGAATTGACATTGGTTATCACAAGGTATGGCGTGCTATTAAAAAAATTGTTGCTTGCATAAGGGGAACACCTGAAGAGAACTACAAGATTCTTCCTTCATACCTACACATGATGGAGGCCAAAAACCCAGGAACGTACTCAAGCATGAAAAGAGATGCGCAGAACAGGTAAGCAAAACAATACTAACCATCAGCTTGAAGTTTCAAATGTTACTATTTGAAAAAACTTCACACCTTATGATTTGTTTTTTTTTTGTGTTTCAATGTACAGATTTGCTTACTTGTTCTTTGCTCCTGCGACATCACTACCTGGTTGGTCCTACCGTAGACCTGTTATTGCAGTAGATGCAACATTTTTGAAGTCAAAATATCGTGGTGTTCTATTTGTTGCTGTATCAAAGGATGCAAACAATCAAATATTTTCTCTATGTTTTGGTGTAGCAGATTCAGAAAATAATGAGGCATACATTTGGTTCTTTGGGGAAATGAGAAAAGCAATTCAAGTCCGTTGTGAAGTGGTTTTCTTATCAGATAGAAACCAATCGATCGCAAATGGTATTAAAACAGTTTTTCCTGAAGCTCACCATGGTATCTGCCTCTATCACTTTGAGAAAAATTTAAAGCAAAGACATGCAAAGGCCATGGTAATAAATCTTTTTTAAAGTGCTGCAAGGTCATACAAACGTGAAGATTTTAATCAGTTAATGTCCCAACTCAAAAGTATTGACAAGAAAACATACAATTACATAATGGAAGAGCCTCCTGAGAGATGGGCTTGATCGGGGTTCCCATGGCGACGTTATGATATGCTAACAACAAACATGGTAGAATCAATAAATTCCGTTTTACTAAAAGGGAGAGAAATGCCTATTTTAAGAATGTTAGATTTCATCCAAGAAAAACTGGGAGAGTGGTTTTATGAACGGATAAAAAAGGCAAATGAAACTTTTCACAGAGTATCAATATGGGCAGAAGAATAGATGACTAAGAAGATGGACTTGGCTTGTAAAATGTTTGTGAGTATATTTATTAACTTCAGCTTTTTAGATCTATTGCGTACATTTAAAAAATTTCATACTTTTTCATTTTGAAGGAAAAATACACTAATATAATTTGTTTTAATTTTTTATTCCCTGTTAGGTGTTCAACCTTGACTCAATGTTGTTTAGAATAAATAGTGAAGGAATCGAATTCATTATGGACTTAAAGAAGAGAACTTGTGATTGCCTGGAATTCCAACTTGATGAATTGCCCTGTCCACATGCATTTGCTACAATTAATACGAGATATTTGCAGAAATCTGATTACTGCTCAAATTGGTATTCAAGGGAAACATGGTTGAAAACATATGAAGGACATGTGAATACCGTGGGAGATCAACTGTCACGACCCGAATTTTCTACCATCGGGATCGTGATGGTGCCTACTCGTGGTAGCTAGGCAAGCCAACTTATTTACCCTTTCATTACTAGACAATTACTTTAACAGTTTACAACATCAATATAGAACATGAAATTTAACAAGAATAATAGCGGAAGTCTGATTTATAATTACGAATCATAACGTGGAACAGTCATTAATAGCCTCTACCCAATATTTGGTATCACAGTACTCACAAACTACTAAGAATATACTAAATACAATAGTGTGAAAGAACTATATAAATTGCCTGTCTCAAAAACAATGAGGCAACAGTCTAAAAGAGAACATAAAGAAGAGACGTCGGGCTTGCGGACGCCTGCAAGGCTACCTCGGTCTCGTGAAAATGAAAGCCTGCTGCCACACTAATACTGCTGCTGCTCCTCAAAACCTGGACCTGTGCAAAAATGCACAGAAGTGTAGCATCAGCACAACCGACCCCATGTTCTGGTAAGTGTCTAGCCTAACCCCGGCGAAGTAATGACGAGGCTAGACTGGACACCACATAAACCTGTGCAGTTATAAATATACAGCAGAAATCGAATACAATGCAATTAACAATATGGGAGGGGGAAACATGCTATGGGGAGATACAATATTAACAGTATTCCCGAGTAACGAACTAAAGCAGCTTAGATTCACAATGAACAAGGAATCAATACTCAATACAAACACATGGTATCAACAACTATTGCGGCGTGCAACCCGCTCCACAAATACCATTGTTGTGGCGTGCAACCCGCTCCACAAATACTACTGTTGCGGCGTGCAACCCGACCCATATCATTGTCCATGTATCATTGTTACGGTGCGCAAACCGACCCTCATATATCATTGTTGCGGCGTACAACTCGATCCTCAATATCATTATTGCGGCGCACAACCCAATCCTCAATATCATTTAACAGTCTGACTTCCCAAAAAATAGTAACAATTAAGGGACATAAAAATAAGCAAATATTTGACAAAATCCCGGCAAGGGAAAGAATCCAACAAGTTCAACCAAACGTCCCGGCAAGGGAATAATCATTAGTGCTTTCTTTTTCTTACTTTTCTTATCTTATAACCCACTCTACTATTTTAAGCCAACGCTCCAGAGAATCAAGTAATCATATCACTGTTCACATGATATTCATAGCATATAGGAATCCTCCAACAATAACGGAGTTCACAACCAAGTCATGATAATCACATTATAAGGACTCACGGTCATGCTAGACACCGATGTATAAATACTCGTCACCATGCCTATACATCGTACTCGATCACATAGCAATTAGCAACAAGACTCAACTCATATTCCCTCAAGCTAGGGTTAAACCAAACACTTACCTCAAGCCTTGAAATCCACTTAATCCTCAACTATTGCTTTACCTCGCGGTTCCACCTCCAATTCGCTCGAATCTAATCACAAATTGTTCAATTACTTTAATAAACACTATATGAATCAATTTGAATGCATAAAAATGATTTTCCCAAGTTTTTCCCAAGAATTTCAAAAATGCCCCCCGGGCCCATGTGGTCAAAACTCGAGGTTCGGACCAAAACCCGGTTACCCATTCCTCCACAAACTCAAATATGTGATTTGTTTTGAAATCGAACCTCAAATCGAGGTCTAACTCACCAATTTATAGAAAACCTAGGTTCTACCCAAAAACCCCAATTTCACCCATAAAAATCCTTGATTTCAAGTGGAAAACATGTTTAATGGTGTTAAAGATTGAAAGAATTGAGTAAAAATCAACTTACAAGTGATTTGGGATGAAGTTTGCTCTTGAAAAATCGCTTATGGTGTTTGGGTTTTGAAAGAATGGTGAAAAATGATGAAAATTCGACTAAGTATAAAATTTGCTGGGCCTCGGATGTGGGAATTGTGAACTAGGGTTCGCAATTGCGAACCAGGACCTGCTAACTTGGGAAATGCGAACAAAGCTTTGCATTTGAAAAGCCAAGGCAAAAATCAGGACCTTCGCATTTGTGAAGAGGGTCTCGCATTTGCGATCCCTGCCCCTTCGCATTTGCGATACTTGCCAGGCCTCCCTTTTTTTCACATTTGCGATCAGGTGGTCGCATTTGCAATTATTGCATTTGCGATCATTTCTTCGCAAATGCGAAGACACCAGCAGTGAAAATACCAGATTTTTAAAAAAAATGAGAAAATGCAATCCGATGCCTATCCGCAATCCGATGCCTATCTAAAACTCACCCGAGCCCTCGGGGCTCCAAACCAAACATGTACACAACCTCAAAAACATCCTACAGACTTACTCGCGCGATCAAATCACCAAAATAACATCATATACATAGAATCAAGCCTCAAAACTTATGATTTTCTTCTAAACTTCATAAACTTTCAAACTTGGAACTTATAGTCCGAAATACGTCAAACGACGTCCGATTTAGACCAAACTTCACAGAAAGCGCTTAACACATATATAAGACCTGTACCAGGCGTCGGAACCAAAATACGAGCCCGATACCACAGTCTTTTGATAAATTTCCATTTCCATTTTCCTTAATAATTTCAGAAAAATAATTTAACAGAAAAATTCTTTCCTCGGGCTCTAGACCTCGGAATTCGACTCCGAGCACATGCCCGAGTCCCATATTTTTCTACGGACCTTCCGGGACCATCCAATCTCGAGTTCGGGTCCGTTTACCCAAAATGTTGACCAAAGTCAACTTTAATCATATTACTATCAAACTTCTTTAAATTTTTCACAGAATCACATATTTCAACATAAAAGCTTTCCGGCTACACGTCCGGACTGTGCACACAAATCGAGGCAAGTAAAAATGAGGTTTTCAAGGCCTCGGTAGTACGGAACAAATGAGGGAACATGTGATGACCCCTTTGGGTCTTCATATCAACAATCATGGGAAATACCAGAAAATGTACAATCTGAGATCACAAAACCTCCCGATGTAGAGATTTTACAAGGAAGAAGACAAAAGAAGAGACATATACCTGCGACTAAATCATCAGTACCATTCAAGTCTACCAAATGCACACGATGTAAATAAGTTGGGCATAATAGAACTACTTGCTTGTCTTCTCCGGCACCTCATCCATATTACAAGAAACACACTGAAAAATACTCCAAGCTTCAATAATCCTTGGTCTGAATTTAGACTTTCTTTATTGTATGACATAATTCAAATGTGATTTTTTTCATAGGAATAAAAAAAATAAGCTCTTGGACAATTTTATATACTGCTAAAGTACAAATCACTCATTTTTCTTGTGCAGGCTTACAGGTTTGGTTGCATTTTAAAAACGTACGCAATGACTTCTGCGAGAAAAAACTCAGGTTACAGTATGTGAAATACATATCCTTAAACAAACACACACGCACCTATAAAAAATCTCACTCACATACATATGCATACAACACATAAAAAGAAACGCATGTACAAACAAAAGTTGTAGCATCTCTAAGTAACTAAGAAGTATAAAGCACATACCAACAAATAACAAGTACAATTCAATAGAAAGCTAAGAACAAAGAGGGTGACAATTACATTGATATAAGAAGAGGTCATAACAACACACATATTACAAAACTTCAGCTCTCTGGGCTGAAGTTATACAAAATGAACCTAAAAAAACTTCAGCTCTATAGGTTGAAGTTAACAAAAAATACACTGACAATCATCACAATCATCATCATCACCATTACCATCATCATCATCATTATCATTATCATCATCACAGTACTCCTAAATTTCTCTAAATATATAATCATCATCACCATCGGAGATAACTATAGGGTAGTCGGGCAAAAGACCACTCAATCCAAGAAGATCAATCTTCAACTTCCCGAATGCATCACGTAGCTAACTTTATTCGACGATTACTCAGTCCATAACAGCAAGAAGAATCTTCAGCTTGTTTTGCAGCTTGGAATAGTCGGTCAAGCTGGGAAACTCAAAACTATCAAATTGATGCACAATCTTGTCGAACGAGGTTGAATAATCTCCACAACTACGTTCCAGGTTAAGCCTGCTCTGGAATGATTCATTGGCACAGAGCTTTTGTCTGATTCTCTCCCAATCAGCCTTTATTTCATTCCACAAAACAATAAGATTAGCCATCTGTTTGTTATTGTACAACTCACACTTCAAACTCTCCCACTTTTTCATAATTTCATCCATATTAGGCTTCCTACTTCCGCTTGCACCAGACATTTTTTCTTTAACAAAAGCTGAAAGACTAAGGATGGATATAAATTTAAAGAAATATGATAGAAATCTATGAATAACTATGAAATTTTAAAGTGAAGAGATTGTTAATATAGACAAATAGTTTACCAATCCGAGTTTACCTAATCAATTTAATATCTATAAATGTAAAAGTAACTTTTCAGCTATTTTTACTGTTTTACGTTAAGAGAAATTGAATGAAACAAGATAAGTAGGTGGTAAAAACAAGTATGTTGTAAATGTAAAAATAAATGTAACTTCTGCCCTAGTAAAACCCACAGTTTTTATATAGTAAAAAAATAACTTCAGCCTAAAGCTTTTTCAAAAAACTTTGGCCCAACATGCTGAAGTTTTTTAGTATATTTTCAAAAACTTCAGGGCTTGATAAGCTGAAGTTCTATTGGATTCAATAGTTTTTGTCCTAAAGAATTTTCAAGAAACTTTGGCCCAATGAGCTGAAGTCTTTTAGTATATTTCCAAATACTTTAGTACTTGGTAAGATGAAGATTTTTGTTGGGTTCAATAGTTTTTGTCTTAAGGTTTTTGAAGAAACTTCGGCCCAACATGCTGAAGTTTTTTAGTATATTTCCAAACACTTCAGTACCTAGTCAGCTGAAGTTTTTCTATTGTATTCAATAGTTTTTGTCCTAAAAGCATTTTAAAGAAACTTCGGCCCAACGAGCTGAAATTTTTTAGTATATTTCCAAATATATCAACATTTGATCAGTTAAAGATTTTTGTTGGATTCAATAGTTTTTGTCTTATGGTTTTTGAAGAAACTTCGATGCAGCATGCTGAAGTTTTTTAGTATATTTCCAAACACTTCAGTACCTAATCAGCTGAAGTTTTTCTATTGTATTCACTAGTTTTTGTCCTAAAAGCATTTTAAAGAAACTTCGGTCCAATGAGCTGAAGTTTTTTTAGTATATTTCCAAATACTTCAGCACTTGGTCAACTAAAGATTTTTGTTGGATTCAATAGTTTTTGTCTTAAGGTTTTTGAAGAAACTTCAGCCCAATATGCTGAAGTTTTTTAGTATATCTCCAAACACTTCAGTACATGGTCAGCTAAATTTTTTGTCCTGCACTCGGTAGTTTTTGTTGTAAAGAATTTTCAAATAACTTACGCAGATACTACTGAAGTTATTTAGTGTATTTAGTGACGAGCTGAAGTTTTTGTCCTACATTTGACACTTTAGTTATGACTTTTAACCAAAAGCAAAAGTTCTTTACTTCATGCTCAAGTTTAGCATGCTGAATTTCAACAAAAATATACTTTAAATTCATGAAAAAAGACATAATTCATACAAAATAATGTATATTCACAAAATACAATTTTATTTTTATTTACATCCTTGGAAAAAAAAGAAAAAATTAGTTATTTGTTTATAAGTTATTCTCTATTCAAAAAGTTCATAGAGTGTCTTCATATTCTCCATAGTATTGTCATAGTTGCTCTTCTTGGTTTTCTTCACCACATTCCATAAAACTTCACTATGTCTTCAATCAAAGAGTTTTCTTGGTTTTTTTAGCAACTACCGTCTACTTTCATAAGACAAAAACAAGAAAATGTTGGCCAAAGACATGCTTACTAGTGTGCATCTAGAAATTCATGGGAAGCAAAGATAGTAAAGGAGAAGTCCAAAATACTTCATATGTGACGGAGACTGGCCACATTAAAAACTCGAGCAGCAGGAAATTTTCTCATTTTCCTAAAAATTAGATTTATCAACTAGAAAAAAGAGCAAATTGTCCTAGTGCTCGAGTATCTGATCTGGCCAATCCCCTTCACATATGAAGTGTTTCGACTTCTCCTTCACTATCTTTGCTTCCCACGAACTCCCTGCTACACCCAATAAGCATGTCTTAGCCAACATTTCCTTGTTTTTCTTTGAATACAAATTTAAAGAAATCTGATAGAAGTCTATGGATGACTATGAAATTTTCAAGTGAAGAGATTGTTAATATAGCCAAAGAATGCACCTAATCAATTTAATATCTATAAATGCTAAAGAGATTGTTACCTGTTTTCAGAGAAATTGAATGTAAGAACATAAGTAGTTGTCAAAAGAAGTAAGTGGTAAGTAAAAAATAAAGGGACAAAAAGTAGCTGATATACATTATAAATTACAAAATGTAGCTAGAAAATACAAATATCTTTGGCCTAATATGCTGAAGTTTTTAGTATATTTCAGAAACTTCAGCACCTGATAAGCTGAAGTTTTTCTATATGATTCAATAGTTTTTGTCTCAATCTTTTTCAAGAAACTTCAGCCCAATGAGCTGAAGTTTTTTAGTATATTTTCAAAAATTTCAGCATATAGTCAGCTGAAGTTTTTAGTTGGACTCAATATTTTTTTACCTAAAGCTTTTTTCAAGAAACTTCGGCCGAATGACCTGAAATTTTTTACCATATTTCAAAAAATTTCAGCATCTGATAAGCTAAAGTTTTTGTGTTGGATTCAATAGTTTTCTTATGACTTTTAAACAAAACTTCATCTCAAAAAGCAGAAGTCATGCTTAAGTATTTTCAAACAAAAAATGTACTTCAAATTCATGATAAAAGAAACAAACATATTTGTATGACATTAAAGTGAACTAAAAAAATAATTAATACATATTCATAAAATCCAAATTTCCAAACCCAGTCGTGATGGCGCCTCTCGTGAAGACAAGGCCAGCCAACTAACCCAAATCATCTCTTTAACAATTATTAAACATAATGAATAGAAAATACAACTTAATGGCATTAAAACTATTAATTATAGCCCAACACAACCCGACCGAGGTGTCACAAGTCACGAGCATCTAAAGAAGACTGAACACAACTACTGGGCCAATAATAATATACAAAATAAAATCTGGAATCAAAGGACGAAGTCCGGTGCCGCGAACGCTGGCGGTCACCCTGCTCAGCTATAATAGTATACCTTCAATCAGCTAATAACCCGCTACCGGGTGAACAATACCTGCAACTGCACGCGAGGTGCAGGGAGTAAAGTGAGTACTCCAACTCAGTGAGCAATAAAAGTAAATAATAACTGAGCGGTAAGAAATCACGTAAAACACTCCATCATGCTATATAGGACAGTGCAAATCTTTTGAGAAAAATAGTAAAACCATGAAAAATTTTTTAGAAAATATCTGGCTCAGTTAAAAACCTCTTTTGAAAATATCTTTTCCAACAGTTAAGCAAATGAATGCGAAACAGATAGTGCAAGTCAGCACATAAATCAGCCCCTGGGGCACAGCATTCCACTAACAAATAACACCAGGGCGTCTGGTAAACAGTGCAAGAAGTAGCATGGATGCCAATGAAATGAGAGTGCTGAATGTCATGACACGTAGTACAAACAGGAACCAATGCATGAATGCAATGCAATGCATATGACCGCTGCAGAGTGCAGCCCGATCCATTTGGGTACCCGCGCTCACTGTGGGGGTTCAGACTCCAGAGTAGCTCCTACAGCCCAAGCACAATATCAATATCAGACCGCTGCGGCGTGCAGCCCGATCCATCCTCAGTCCAGAATATACATGTGAGCCACTAGGGCGATATAAAGTAATAGTTCTCAGCTCCAAACGTTAGAAATATAGTTTAAGTTTTTAAAACCTTAGAAGTATTACTAGACATTTCAAAACAGTGTTTAACTCAGGACTGAAATCATTTAACATGCTAAGTATCATGGAAACAGTGATAATAATCCCTAAAGGATTCAAATAATCAGCACGAAGCCCAAAACATGGCAATCAGCCCAAATCATGATGATAACAAGTAGTTTCAGTCAAATATGTAGTAATTTCATCAATCGAGACGGACCAAGTAACAATACCCAATGGTTCTCTACCCCACGCTCGTTATCCGGCGTGCAAGTCACCTCAATACAGCACTATGATGTGCAAATCTGGGGTTTCAAACCCTCAGAACATTATTTACAAGTATTACTCACCTCAAATCGGCCTCCACGCGCGTCGCATCTAACCCAAAACAGAGCGAATCCATCACAATATGCTAAGGGGACAATACCCAATCAAAAATAATCGAGAAATAGGAAAAATCTCAAAACTAGCAAAACCCGAGCCCCGGGCCTGCTTCTCGAAAAATTACAAAATTCACATCAATGGATTCCTCATCTCGCCACGAGTTCATACATACCAAAAACTCCCAAATCCGACCTCAAATGGTCCTTCAAATTCCAATTTAAAAATCCCAAAACTCAAGCCCTAGTTTCTTCAATTTTTGGCTCAAATTCCATGAATTTCTAGGTGGATTTCACAATAAATACGAGTTTTAAGTTCAAAAATCTTACCTCTAATCGATTTTCCTTGAATCCCTCTTCAATTAGCTCTCCCAAGCTCCAAAATCGCTCAACAATGGAGGAAAATAACTTAGGCTCGCGGAGGAAGTGGTTTAAAATATTCTGCCCAGTTCCAGATATTCCTTCTACGCGAACGCGAGGGCCTTCTCGCGTCTGCGATGCCCAAAAATTCCACTGACCAAATTTCCTCTTCGCGAACGCGGTGAGCCACCCGTGAAAGCAATTCCTTAGCTGATACAACTATGCGAACGCGACACTATTTACACGAACGCGAAGCACAAGACTCAGGAGCCCAACCCTAAGTCACAAATCACCTCCCGAAGCTAACCGAATCACCGGAAATCACATCCGAGCCTTCTAACTCATAAGTCAACGTCCGGTTGACTTTTCCAACTTAAGCCTTCCTTAAAGAGACTAAGTGTCTCATTTCTTATCAAAACCAGTCCAAATCAACTCTAACACACCACATACCGATAACGAAATATGAAGAAGCATAAAATGAGGGAAACAAAGCAGTAACACATGAGACGACGGTCGGGTCGTCACAATGGTTTTTCAATATTATGTGTTGCGATCGGCAAACCACACATAATGTAAAAGTCATCAAGGGTAAAGGAAACATCATGCCCAAATATCTTGGAACTAATGGAGTCTCGATCATTCGTGAATATTCGGGAATGACGCAGAAAATGAACCAACTTCATGCTCCATTTGATATTCTCCATAGTAATAATGTGTTTAAATGGACCATTACTAAGCTTAGCCTGTTGTGCATGAGTCAAGAAAGTTGCAATTAAACTCTTCAAATCATGGTTCCCCTTCCAGTAACCCTTAGAGTTAAACCATTCTATAAACTCAAAATATTTTTGTCCTGGTCTTGTAGGTGGATGCTGAGGGACATAAGGACCTGGGACTATTACAGGTAGTCTAGGGTTTTTAGGTGCTTTGCCTTCTTTAGCTACTTTAGGATCTTTAGGAGCCATCTGTCAAAAAAACTAAAAGATACAAATAATAACATCAGGACATTATCAAAAAGATCATTTAAAACTTCAACACCTAAGAAGGCTTAAGTTCAACAGGTATAAAACAAAAACTTCAGCTCTAGAGCTGAAGTTCAAAAGGTATAAAACAAAAACTTTAGCTCTAGAGCAGAATTTCGACAGGTATAAAACAAAAACTTCAGCTCTAGAGCTGAAGTTCGAAAGGTATAAAACAAAAACTTCAGCTCTAGAGCTGAAGTTCACTAGTTACAAACACAAAAAGTTCAGCTCCTAAAGATTGAATTTACCAGTTACAAACATAAAAACTTAATTCTGGTTCTCCATACAAGCACAAAACATTCAGCCAAAAAAAAACAAAACACAAATTCAAATCCAAAAATAATGCCAAAACATGAAAAAAACTTCAGCTCCTATCCTAAAGTATCATTATCATCTGTTTAACTCTGAAATTTTTTAAAAATTTGAACGTCTAATCACAGAAGAATTTAAAGAATTTTCATTAACAACATGAACACCCGATCAAACTAAACCCTATCATAAATACATGACTATTAAAACCCAAAACCAGAAATTAAATCGTAAAATAAAACCCAGAAAGTTAATGCAATGTACCTGTGATTAAATCGTAATGTGGGAACAACGACGACTAGAAGTTGAAAATTCGAAAGAACGATGAAAACCATTTGATTTCTGAGAAGATCAAATCAAAAAACGCGAATAACGGGAGAGAGAAACAGTTGAGGACTAGCGTATACTTGGAGAGAAAGTATTCTTTTAATAAAGAAGGGTAAAATATTCTTTTCAAATGGCTTTTAACAAAAAAAATGGGTACGGGTGCAAACAGAAAGACAAAGCGGGTACAGGTTAAAAGGGGGCGCCCAAATAGGGCACCCCGTGCAATTTTTACAGTTACCTTATATAGAAAAGGTTGATACCTTATTTATTTTAAATAAATACCCTTTTAAAAAATTATATTTCATAGCTACCTTTTGAGTTTTTATAGCCAAATATCTATTTATGGTTACCTCCTACCCTTAAGCCATAAAATAAGCTTTGTATTATTTTTCTCTCTCCACTCAAATTTCTCCTATCCCTAACCAAAAGCTTTAGCCGAGGACCCCCAAAAAAACTGCCCACCCCTAATCTCTCACCCACCAGCAGCCCCATCTCATTCTCATTCTCTTCAATGGTGGATAGATCTCCTCCTTCTTGAGAGAGCAACATCGATCCTTCCCATTCCCTTTCTCCAAGAACGCCCGACACTCCACCCCTCACAAGCCTGATCATCCGCCCACCTTCCTAAGAGAGGATCATCATCCCTGAATTCCAAAAAGGAAGCTAATATTAGCCTACTCCATTAACAACCTCTGGTTGCCATCTCAAGAAAAGGGAACGAACAACAACTGCAAAAAAAAGAGGAACAAAGACGACGGAGTTTGGGGCTGAGCAACTTGAATTTTCTGTTAATATATTTTAATGTATTTCACTGTATCTCACTGTATTTCCATCTATTTCATTATATTCATTATCTTTTTTTTATTGTACTTCAATGTATCTCGCTTTATTCCATGTATTTCATTGTATTCACTGTCTCGTTGTATTCTATGAATATATTCATATATTTTTTAATTAATATAATTTATGTATTCAGATGTATTACATAATTTCTCTAAAGATTGCTATGTTTTTGGGGTGTTTTTTGGTTGAGAATCTTTTTTATAACTGAAAAAAGAAAATTTGTGTGTTATAATTGAGTTTGTTGAGTTATATTAGGAGTCTATTATGCTAATTGATTCACTTTCCGTTTAAAACAGTACAATCCTCTGTTCCACGCCGTGAATACAGTCGAATACAATAATCTGTCCAGCTGTAATCCCATGTTTCACGCCATGAATACAGTTGAATATACTCGAATATAAAAATCTGTCTACCTGTAATCCCTCGTATCACGCCTAGAAATGCTACTATATTCATGAATACAATAGCTTAAATACATCGAATACACTCTAAAAAATCTAAAAACATAGTTATAGGAAGTGATGTCACGACCCAAATCCACTACGGGTCGTGATGGCACCGGATACCTCTGTCAGGCCAGCCAACTAACTCATTAATTAATTCCTATTTTAATACTTTTGAAAATCATAGGTTTTTCCTTCCAATTTTCATAAATATAAGATCACTTCATGGAATCAAATTTAAATAATAACAGTCAGTACAAAGTTTTTACTGAAACCATCCCAGAAACCTGGTGTCACAAGTGCATGAGCAACTACTGGCAATGATATAAATACAACACAACACCTGTCCGGAATACAATGGACAGAAAGGAAATACAATTACTAGGAAGGTACTTTAAAAGCTGTGGGCCGCCTTGAATACTGCAACTCACCTAGTCCCTGAATCGTCCGTGCTGCTGCGCCCAGTAGGCCGCTAAAGTATCATGTACATGTGCAACAAAAATGCACAGAAGTGTAGTATGAGTATGTAATCAACGTGTACTCAGTGAGTGTCCCGCCTAATCCCGAAGGGGTAGAGACGAGATGGTCAACTTTGACACACTCTAACGGTCCAATGATAAGTGTCCCGCCTAATCCCGAAGGGGTAGAGACGAGATGGTCAACTTTGACACACTCTAACGGTCCAATGATAATTTATCCTCAATACACATATTAAACTGTGGATTTATTCTTTATAGACATGATTCTAACCCAAATAGAGGAAACGAATAAACACGTAGTTCTTTCATAGGAAAATTTCCCGAATTTCTCTTTAAAACATAATCAAAATATATTTAAGCCACAAAAGGGCAATAATAACTTAATTAAGTTCAGGAAGCAACACAGGCATGCGCAAATCATACCGAGGTGACGGCCCGATCCAATAGAAATAAATGTGTACTTGCCGAGGGTCGACAGCGCGCCTATAGATGCATCTATTAATCTGCTGAGGCGTTCGGCCCATTCCAAAATAAACACACACAGATAGATAAATAGTCAGGAAGTCAACGTGGAGCAAATATCCAGGAAAGGTCAATTCTCTTTATTAATTTGAGAAAAACGAAGCTTAAGTCTTT